>JAEMWC010001129.1:37500-45000 GCA_016490735.1 Pachyseris speciosa | reverse complement strand
TGGGAGAAAGATGCATCAACAATGCCTTACTTTGAATTTCAGGCTAAATGAAGGACCAAACAGAAACCTTTCTTTTTTTTTACTTTATTCATTCTGCTACCATGTACAGAATAGCAGCAGTGCTTACACAGTGCCTATAAATGTATGTGAATAATTTATATGGAAATCATAATTATACTAGAAGTACGGGGGAATGTGAGGGGTTGTTACAGTTTTGAATGCAACTTCAGTAAAATAATTATGAAAAGAAAGCCTAAAACAAATTCAAGTTTCAGGATTTGAGCCCATGACTTCTGCTATAAATTATTGGTGCAGTGTACCATGTGCAGTAAAAGGTCTCACTAGGGATATACTGTACAGTGGCTTAATGAACAGCTTCCTCTTGTAAACATCCATATTGACCACTACATGGGCATTTGATACGTATATGTACATGTATTTCTTACCCCTGAGGACATACCCTCCACAGTATTACACTGTTAAAAAATCCATGGCTTACAGCTGGTAAGACACTGCGACCTGTGACAACAACAATAAAAAGTCATAATGCATGTAAGGTAAAATGTTTCACTGATAAACTCATCTTCTAAATCCACATGACTTGCAATAATGAAGTTGATAATCAAATGTAATGTAATGGCACTTTTTCAGTTAGACTGGGTTGTATAATTATGTTTATTGGCCAGTGGAATAAATATAAATTATTTTAAGGTGCAATGATATTTACCGGTAATTGACTTGTTTCATAGCATTTAACTGAAAATAAAGGTGACAAAAAAAGACTGCTGTAATACAGGAGACCTTTCTTGAACAAATGTATCTGGTTTAATTTATCCCTATACCATCTGTTGTAACTCTACTTGGCCATCCATGGATGTGTCCAACTTAAATTCTTGGTTTTCACATGACATCATAAAAAACTAAAATTCAAAATTAAACAGACTTTTGTATATTTAGCTTCATCATGTGAAAGACATTTTAGAAAATAATGCATGTTTTCAGCTTGGTAGCATGCTTTGTTTTGAAAATAGAGCAGTTTGAATTTTAGGTTTTTTCACAGTGCGTGACATAAACATGTCTGCTCACAGGCATGTCGCGTACACGAAAATATTGATCCAGCTTGTGTTTTTGAGGTTTGAAAAGCCAACATGACAGGAGAAGTGTCTTTGTGAATGTTTGCAAGCTCAAAAGAGAGAAGAATGCCTGTGAGATAGCCAAAGTAAATTCCAGATGTTTTAACATGTTTCCGGCCGCCATATTTGTGCCCCTCAGAGGGACACTAACATGGCGTTTCCATACTAAACTCTATAATTTTGAGTGGTACATTTTGCCGAATAACTCAAGTACAGGATATCGCACAGCCCCGAGACTTTGGCAGGTTGTTTATTACTCTTTTACAACAGCTCAATTTGTTGACTTTACAGTGTATCTATCGAATTGTACATGATTTTATTTTTTTACTTGTGTGACTGAAAACCAAGAATAGATTTTCATAATGCAAAAATGTGCTGTGCAAGCCATCACCAATTCCGATTATCGAGCACATTCTGCTCCATTGTTTGCTAAATTGGGTATCCTCAATATTTTTCAAGTGAACTAATTTCAAATAGCCAAGTTTATGTTTTATTATCACAATCAATTATTGCCTCCAATGTTCCTCAACTTGTTTGAGACAAGTAGTCAAGTTCATAATTATGGCACCAGAATGGCTGGATGTTACCGCCCTCATTTCTGTCATACAAACATTAACCCATAGGCACATGTGCTGGCCAAAACCGGCTGCGCAGAACCACGTCCCTTGTACCGTTTGTGACATCATCAGTTTTAATGCTCATGGATAACTTTTACATGTAGTATGTGTAGGGGGAAGAGATCTTTCAAACCATACCCAAATGAGCATGATTCTGTCCAGCAGGCCGGAGAAAACGCAAAAAAAACCAAGTGATGTTAACCCAAAAATTTGAATGAAAATCTTGTTCCACTACCCACCTGCACTTCCTTCCACCTTATCCTATGATCCTAAACGTTTTCCACAAATCTTTTCCCACCAAAAGGAAGCCCAGGAAATGCCCAGCAAGAGAAAAAGAAAGCGAGGCAAGAAAAGCGAAAGAAAAGGGGAGGAGAGAAAGCGAAAGGTAGAAATTTTGTTTTCTGCGCATGCCCAATTTTGGAAAGCTAATATGAAGCATCAGGAACAAATGGCGTGATGAACTCCACCAGCAAACAGAGTTTTGGGCAGTTTTGGTTCTTTTTGGCCAGAATCTGGCCAGAAAATGGCTCAACAAGCTTCAAAAGGTGTTTTTTGGCAAAATGCTTGGTGGTCAGTGAGTTAAGCAATTTACAATTCTCTTTCAAGGTCCTACATGTATAATTTGGAATTCTCTCCCTACTTCAATCATCTGCTCAGCAAGACAGTTTTCTTACCTTTAAAAAAAAGTGCTAGAATTTTTATTTAAACAATCCTGAATCAGTCATGCTGCACTCACACAGCACCAAATTATACTTTTATATTATCCTTCGAGGTGGCCTCTCCTTTAAGCCTTGTGGTTTCCTGAGGTCTCCTCGCCACTAACTTAGGTGTACATATTAATTGTACATTTGTAAATATTATAAAAATGGCAAATAAATGAAATAAGTAATAAGTTTAATTGAAGCTACAGTGTACAATAATTCAAGATTGTCTGTAAACTTCATCAGCAAACACAACCAGCCAGTGGAGTTTGCAGGCTCAATTTGTATCTGATGAGGAAAATATTTTACTGACAGCGCCTGCAGAGGTCCTGACTGCTGAACAGTGAGTCTGAATGTAGGGAAGCGCTTCTGAATCACAAAATGCATCAGATGCAACGACAAGAGACCGAAAGTCACAGAATTTTCTGATCATAGCGGAGCTCCAGCGGCCCAAAGGGCCACCAAGCAGAGCACCAAGCCTATAGAAACCCATCAACTGCTTTTTTCATGGTAAAAATGGTTAGCGGTATTGCTTGTGGGTGCGACCACACGATGACAATGACGATGACAACGACGGAGTTGCCCAATAATTAATATCCTAATAATAATCATAATAATCCAACATGGTGGCCATACTCCACCTGGCCCAGCTGCCCAGCTAGTTCACAGCGTACTTCTTTGATACTGGACATCCATCTTATAGCCAATTGAGACCTGTCAAAACAAGGTATCCACTGACCAGTGTCACGTGACCATATCGCAGGCTCAAGTTAGACCTCATCGAGGTCAGCTTTTCTTTGAAGTTGACCACTGACCAGGTACTTGCTTTCGATTGGATCGCAGGCTCAAGCCAGGTGTAGGACACCCAAACCAAATCGAGGCTTAATTTTTCGCACGCTTTCTGCGGCTCGTAATTTCACATTCAGTTGATTTCTTCATTTTGAGCACAACAACTTCATCATCTTCAATCGAAGTTTGTCTTTAAATTCGCGTAAAAAGCATAAAAATCAAGAACTTGGTGAATTTTCAAGTGATAAAAGGAAGAGCAAAATATTTTTCCCAGGAAAAGCTTTAAACTTGGATTGATTGTGTGGTTGAAAACAAAATGATTTAACGCTTCAAGGGCTTTGTTGTGACTTAACCACAGCATCTTGCACTCAACAAGAAAGTAGTTCACCGGCATTAATGGGAGGAACAAGTAGCTCAAACTTTGTGGAAGAAGCTCTTGGACAAACAGTTTGCTATTTTTGCGGATGCTTGTTTTTACTTTACTGAAGCTTGCGTATTTTCAAGTGGTAGAAACCTCTACAACACAGGACAGTGAGGTAAATTAAATAAATTGAAGCTTAACATTTGGTTTAATCGTTGTTACTTTTGTTCAGGAATGAAACTTGTATTTTTCTCTCGAATGGATAATTATAAATAACAATCATCTGTACTCGCTTTGGATGCAAAGACATGGTTGCATTGTTTATTTGTTTTGTTATGTTGTTTTCTTTGCAAGCGAACAAGTGTTTTTGCTTCGCTTGGCTGACTGTTTTCCGACCTCAGTGCCTCAACAGCGTTAAGAAACTTTTGCCCTTACCTTACTAACATGTAATCGCAGTGAGTCCTCGTAAAATTAAGGATTAAAGCCCCAGCTAAATTAAACGATCACACATTTTCATCCAGCATCGTCAGTCGTCAAACATAACGTTGGGTGGCTAAACACACAAACAATGCTTGACCAAACACTAGACAGAGTGAGTCTACAGAACGATTTTTTGCGTATTATCGCTGAAATTTCGACTTTATGTGGTTATGGTTGCTTTTTACCGGCTGTGCATGTTTTGTTGGTTGGGGTGGCTATCAAACATTTCTCAGTTCGTAACAAGAAATGTTGGATGAAAAGCCATTTAAGATGTTGGATGGAAAGCCATTTAATGTTGAGAGAGGTGGCTAAAGGGTCAAACACGATGTTGGATGAAAATGTTTGATCGTTTTTTGACTGCTTAAATTTCTTTTGGAACAAATTGTTTTCTTGTAACAGTTTTGAGGTTTTGAACCATGGTCAATTCCTGTTGACTGCTCTAAATATAAAATATTGGCACAAGGAAACCCATGCGAGGTTGCTCAATACCAGTAAAGAAAAATAATATTTCGTGGAGCTCCGCTATTAGGCTTGGCTAAATCTATACATGGCGTAAAGCCAACATTGCACCCATTTTGGTGGACATAACACAAATTTTGCATCAAACAGACCCTGCAGTAAACGAGCAATACCTCTAATGAGATAAGCTGACTTAATTATACGTCATAATGAAAACAGCGTAAATGTAGGTTATTAATTACGACTATGTACAAAACATCGATCAACATATGACCATTGCAAGCACAAAATTCTTGATTTATAAACAGCAAGACTAAAGAAGTGTAGCCTAAACTTCAGAATACCCGGCCACACTATTACGACGTTGCATTAACGCAAACTGAGTCGCCAATGAGGCTTTTACAAACGAATAAATAAGCGATCTAATACCACTCACCATTTCGCAGAGCGATCGCCATCTTGGATTGGTCTTACATAACGCCCTCGACTCCAAGTAAAGTCGCGCAAGGGCATGGATATGACACTTCACAAAAGCATCACCGAAATGTACCTGCAAGAAATTGACACCCTTCAATGACTTCAATTTTTTGACGTTGACACAAGATCACTTCAAACTCACACCCTGCTAAAAGTTCGTCCTGACTTTTTTGTTTTTGAGCAGCTGAGTTACATTGTAACACGCTGACACACAACAGAAACACTAATGTGTTTATTCAATTTTTCTTAAAAACTTGCCAGTCGATCGAAAGCACAACGGAGTGATGGAAGGAAAAACTAAAATGACCTTAATTAACATGAAACGAAGTACTGTCTTCGTATTTTTGCAGGTTAGTAATTTATCTACATCACATCCCCCTTCAATCACCTATTTTACTTTAAATTCAATGAAAATGAGCGGTTTCTCTTTCAGAAGCTGACAACATTAAAACGTAGAAATTAAAAACTAAAAATGGTGTAGAAATTAAAATACGATGCGCACAAAAACGGCAACGTAACAAGAGCTTAAGTTCGTTAAATTTGATTTCGAATGAAGTCGTAAAATTTTCATTTGTATCGTGTTTCTGAAGTTCTTAGTGGAATAATACTGCCGATTAGTTATGGGCAATTTAACCTGGATCTTGTGGCCCTTTTATTAGTCATCGCATCGCATCCTCGATTCAAGCAAACAATGTGAGGTGAAATTACAAGTTCAAAATTTCAGTTGATAATTAAGCGAAAACCAAAGCTCCCACAAAAAATTAAAAAATAATCTTACATGGATTCTGAATCTTTTAAAAAATTTTGATCAATTACTGTGCTCTCAGTCAAAATCGTTACACTTTTGTTTCTTTGCAGCTACAAGTGATGTTGGTGTTAACATCTGCTGCGGGTGAGTGCATTAAATAATAACATCCATTTCCGGGCTTGATTTTCGCAAATATTCTGCCTTCCTCGTTACCAAATGAAATGTCCTTGCGATAACCGAAAGCACTGAGATGCTATCTACTAGATAATGCCAAAAGCAAACACTGCGGACTAACAAGCACTGTGGCGGTAACTTTTTTTTCACTAACTACCCTAAGCAGTTGGCCACTATTTGAACTGGGGCAAACGTAATGCGGCAAACGACTGTGTATATATATGGTTTAGCGAGACAAAAAGATCAATTCAGCACAAATTGATTTAAAGCACTTGGCAAAAAAATAATATATGTGACCCTCCACAGGACTTTGGGTAAAAAGGTGAATGCACGGGCACGCGCGTCATGACACGGCACCCTAAGCGTGTTCGTGACTGGATTGTAATACCGTAAAAGCTCTATTAAGCCCTCGGGATGGGGGAGGGGGGGAGGTTATTTAATTTCAGGCTTCATTAAGGGGGGCTTGTTTCAGATCTTAAGCATGCCATTTTCGTCTTAAAAGAGTTTTTTGTTTTGTTTTACAAAACTCAAACAACTGCAGTGAAACTTCATTATTTACTAGAGAGCACCAAACAGTATTATGTGTTAGAATGTATATTAAGTTACAAACAAACCAACTGGGCCGCATGAAGTGGATTTCGTAAGAGGGAATAGGAGGGACCAATTACAAAATTTCATGTCCCAAACGGTGAGGGGGGGGGGGGGGGAGCTTATTACAAGAATCGACTTTCAAACGAGGGGTCAGTATATTAGAGAGGGGGATTAATAGAGCTTTTACGGTACCTGTCGTAAATTGTAATAATAGTTGTCGAGAATTGTAATAACCAAGCTGTCTTAAATTGTAATAACACACGCGTTGTCGTAATTTGTAATAAGCCGAGCTGCCGTAGATAGATAGATAGATAGATAGTCTTTATTTACCCACGGACAATTCATCAGCTACAAGTAATGCATTAAATGGATAAAATACTCAAATACTATTTATAAAACACTATACTTAACTATACTATTTATAAAACACTATACTTTTAAAACATGGACCTAACTAAAAGCTGCTTTCCACGAATGCCGTGCCTCAACGTACTTCTTTAATTAAACGTTTAAATATCCTAAGAGACTCTGCTTGTCTTACGTCACATGGAAGACTGTTCCAAAGAGTGGCACCACTATAGCTGAAGCTATTTTTATAGTAGTTTGTGCGCGGCAATGGAACATTAAGTTTATTCTCAGAGTCTCTTAGGTTATAGGTGTTTTCTCGCCTTTCAAATTTTGAACATAAATAGTCTGGAGCTAAACCGTGCAGAGACTTATAGACCATTATGGCTCTTTGTATTTGTTGTTGGGAAGCTAGGTTTTTCCATCCCAGGTGCTCAAACAAGTGACAGGCATCAGCATCATAATTTGAATAAGTCAAAACACGGGCTGCTCTGTTTTGTAGTTTTTGTACCTTGTTCTGCAGAGTTATCCCACAGTTTCCCCAAACAATACTGCAATAGTCAAAATGTGGCTGAATCAGAGCTTGATATATTAGATGCAAAGTCGCTTGAGGGACAAGGTGTCT
>JAEMWC010001129.1:5000-35000 GCA_016490735.1 Pachyseris speciosa | reverse complement strand
ATAAATTTCCATCCATTCTGCCGGCAGTAGTTCTTGAGATGCTTATTCGTTGTTTTCACCGCCTCGTTGAGTTCGTCTCTTCTAGAAATAAGCTCAGAAAGGGTAACTGTGGCTTCGGATGAGTTCTCAATTTGTCTGGCGAGATCTACAATTGAGTCAGCAACTTGTCGCGGCTCTTTTTGTTTAAGGTCATTGGTGCCGACATGAAGAACAACTTGGTCTGGTGAAAGCTCCAGATTGGGTTTAAGGTAGTCCTTCATAGCTTTTGTAGTGGCACCAGAGAACGATTTAACCACTACACGATGGCCAACGGCTTCTCCTAACTTTGTACCTCGGATATTTTTTATCATGGAATCTCCAATTAACAGAGTTGTACTCTCTTTCTCTGGCACCGAATCTTCCGAATCGTTGGCGTTGGACTGTGCCTCATCGATCCTCTGTTTCTGTGTTTTGTTCTTTTTCCTTCTCTTTCTTTTGCTAACAATTTGCCATTCGTTCTGATCAGCGCGCTCATTAGGCCGAGTATTATCGCAAGGCGTTACTGACACTTCGCCTGAACTAATTGTGTCATTGTTAGAGGTGTTTGTAGGTGAACTAGCGACAGGCCTTTGGCTCATTGCTTCTCTCGATACAATTTGCAATGCAAATGTAAGGGAGTCCCGTTCTTGAATTAATTTCTTATTTTCCTCCTTTAACGATGAAATTAAGTCTCGTAGCCTGTTGTTCTCAAATTTTAATTTTTCCATTTCACTAGTAGACTGCTTGGATTCCTTCAGATGCGCCCAGATACTCTTTACTTCAGCTTTTAATGAATCCAGCTCCCCATGAAGCTTCTCGTGGCAGATGTAAGGCTCTGGCATGGCCGCTTCTTCCTCTGACATGAGCATGACAGATTCTTCATCGACCGGTAAACTGAGAAATTTTCTCAGCTCATTCTTGATAACTGTTGACTCGGGTCCTTGAATTTGTAAGGTTCCAGTGCTGTTAAAAAGAACCAGTGTAACGAGCTTTGACTTCAAGGAGCTGGATCTGTCTGAAACGCACACCGTCGGCGATACCTCCGATTCTAGAATTTCTTTGCTAAAATTCTGAAGCTCTTCTAAATCTCCTTTCCATTTAAAAAGAGATTGCTTTTCATCCCAGCTTAACAGATGCTTTTAATAGCACATTTTCATGTTTTGTAATAAGCAACTGCTCAGTGAGGGCTTAAGTAATTTTGCTGCCACTCAGTTTCAAAAATAGTATATCAAAATACTCAGTGAGATCTGAACTATCAGTAAATGGGAACAAATAAATCCTCTGACCGACCACCAAGCGAGCTATTCAAAAAGGCCAACCGACATACAGACCACCAACCTGCAACCTAATGATGATGTTAATTAAAATGAATGAGTTCTCACTGAAGTGTTCCTTTAGCTTCCGAATAAGAGCGTTAGGTTGCATGCTTACTTCGTTATACTAAACGATGTGCTTGCTCCTCCGAAAACAGCAGAATTACGTTTTTCAGCGCTACAAGCGACTACGGTAACATTTCGATTATACCAGATAACTATTATTTTTGCCATAGTTTATTTTAGTCAATTTTCGTCTCCACTCTTCGTATTCGCAGCTGTTACCGATTCTAGCCCCATTTAATATTCTCATAAGCATATACGCACCAGAAAGTTTATTTGCACGCTTGAGCTACCCTTGTCATATTTATTGTTTACTGAAAACACGATGAAGAAAGTGGTACTACATTTAACTGTTTCTTTTTGTTTGTTTGTATTTTGTCTTTGTTTTGAGTTTTAAAAAAAACCCTCGATAGAATGGATATTTTGGAGTCTGATTTTTTTTCTCCTTTTTAAAGTATGGTTTTCAAATATCTGGCCTGGGGCCTGTTTCTCGAAAGTCCCGGTAACTTAACCGGCCCGAAACCATATTTTGAAATCAAAATCTCAAGAAAAGTAGGGTAGGTTGTGACCTCTAATGAAGTCCATTTTGTTTCTTTAGCTGATAAACTTTACTGTATAATTTTCAAAACTTTTGAAACTCTCATCTAGAATGGAAAGCAAAACAGCTTAACGGGCCCAGTAATTACCGTGAGCTTCGAGAAACCGGTCCCTGGCGTAGCAGCCAAAATCAGATGCCCGTGTTTTGACACTTTTTTTTTGTCAATATCAACCAATAGGAGTAATTTGTGGTCATTATTCTATCTAATTGCGATTAATATGACTGGCACGTATCTCTTTTGCCACTTGGTTTTATTATGGCCAACCATTCAGCTAATTATTTCGGGATCTACACAAAATAAGAAAATTAAACAAAATGAGTATGGCAGGTTGTTTCTTCTCCGTCTTCGATTTGCTTTTCTTGTATATTCTTTGTGGTTCTTGGCTGCAACACAAAGCAGATGCCCAGCAAGGTGAGAAAATAACACTGATTGTCACATGTTTTAATATCGCCAGATAAGCTTCATAAACAAAAGCAATCGCTGTTAGATCTACAAAGCCGTTTAGCCTTTTCGCGATTTGAACGCGCGAGAATCAACTGAAATTTTACAGTGATCTAACTTTTCCAGGCTACGTCCATTATAGGGATATCCGACGAAGACTGAGAAGGCATTTGTTTCCAGTGCGTAGAAAGTGCTACTTCCCAAGGTTTTCTTTTACTAAAAAAGAGCCGCGCAGTTCCAAGCTGACATTTGCTTACCGAATTGAAGTATTTTATTGCCTTATTTCCCACTTTTCAGGAAGTATTTGCCTTCCGAAAACAAATGAGACTACGGTTTTCAGTGATACTAACGACTGGGATAACATTTCGCTCGTTGAAAAAGAACTTTACTTTTTCGGATCACAGTTCTATCCAAATGTCTAGGTGGGTTGGCCTACTCAAAGGGGTATTTTCTGTATGTGTATCTGTAGCCTTTTCTTCCGGATTTTTTATGGTCTTTTAAAGGCAAAATTGAGTAAACTTTCAAAGGATGATCTGATCGTCATTTCCGTGCTACGAATTTTAACAAAACACTCTAGTTTCTCATAATATTCAGATTTAATCCGCGAAATTTCTGTATGATTCTCAGTGGAAACAAAACATCCGGTTCACCTGTTTACTAAGATTTGCCCTAGGAAGGGGACAGGTGATGGTGCCAAACTCGCCTTTCAAAAAAATCTTAGGATCGGCTGACTTAACCTGCGATCAGGTGCTCTCGTTTTCTTCAGGGGCGGCAGATAACACGTTAAGTAAATGCATCCGGCGTTCTTTTCCCCCTTCCACCGTTCCTCCTCCCCCTCCCCCCCCCCCCCCCCCAAAAAAGGAAGAAAAACACGTTACGAATGACTTTTCTCTTCTTCATAATGCAAAAAAGCTGCCTCGCGTAATTAAAACGTATGTCAGGGAAACTGAGGACATTTTTATGACGGCGTCTTTTGACTACAACAACCAGAGTGCTTCAGGCTGATTACTTTTGACATGTTAATTTTAGCTACTGCTATTTATTCCCCTTAGAGAATACAAAGTTAACGAGAAAGCGAAAATCAATTGAACTCTGAGAACTGTAGATGAATTTCGCCATGGTAAAGAAAGGCCCACCTTGTGCCGAAAAGAGGCCAAAAAAGGGCTTTAGGTTAACGTGTCTTTTTCAGTCGAATTACGAGTTCCTCTAAAAATATTTTTAACACCAAAATTTACATTACATGGAAGTCAATTGCTGAAGGTGAAAAATTAGACTGAACAAAAAACATAAGAAGAAGGGCATTGATTTATTACCGAAATGGGGATAAGACCAAACCTAGCAGGCTCAAAATGGGGCTGACTGATCCCACAATCAATTGTAACATGATTTTAAGTTTGTAGCAACTGTTTTTATTTAGCAACACAATCAGTTTCAGTCATTGAGAATTGAAATTAAAACCAGGCTCTCATCATGAATTTCAGTAAACCGCGTCAAAAGATTCACCTTTATGAAATCCACGTATTCTGAGCTTTCCAAAGAAACCAAAATCGTTTTTAATTCCTCTGGGTACAGCAAATGTTATGAATTTAGCAAATTGACGTCAGTTTTTTATGCGTCTGTCCTCTTATCGATGAGTTGGAAGATCCCTTTTTATTATTGAATTGCAATCAGGAGGTGAAGATTCATCTTTCTGCAAAGTTTGAGAAAAATCTGTTCATAGGGGCCAGAGCCACTTTAAATTATCGAAACATTAAGGTGGCTCTGAACCCTATGAACAGATTTTTTTCAAACTTTGCAGAAAGATAAGTCTTTATATGCTGATTGCAATTCAGTAATAAAAAATGGGGATCGTCCGCATTTTTGTGTTGTATTTTGCTTTTATTTTTGCTGTGGTGTGTTGCTTTCAGTTTTTTGCTGTCATTTTAATTTACTGTGGTATTTTGCTGTTTTTGTTACCGTTGAGATATTTTGCGGTGGAGGTATTTTTCTGTTGTTGGGTTGGGTGTTTACATTACCTACTTTTTTACGGGTAATTTTTAAAGCGAATTTTACTTACTCATTTCGCTATTTTCAAGCCATTGCACTAAAAGTATTTCACCTCACAAACATATTGTTTTATATTGACTGACAGTGTTTTACCAGATTTAAAAACTCGTCCACGTGATTGATTTGAGTGACGTGATAGGTTGTAAGGCCCGTGAATTATTGATGAATTTTTGAACCTTGTTTCAGTTTGTCCTTTCGCAGTGGACTTGGGTTTCTTATTGGACGCGTCTGGGAGCATAGGATCAGAGAACTATCTGAGCATGAAGAAGTTTATTAACGAGATCATTGATCACTTTCATGTTTCTGAAAAAGGTGAGCTTGAAAAATCATACTATGTTTGGCCAGTTTTACCAGTTTACAGCACTTGGACTCCTAGTGGTTCTTTGACGTCCCACAGAATATACGGGAAATATGGAAACACATTTTTTATGTTACAACATTTGTATGCTTTTCAGATACCCACATAGGTGTGGTTAGTTTCAGTACAAATGCGCAAACAGAAATTCGGTTCAAGGATCGACAGGACGTGAACGAAATAAAGGCGTCGGTATTGAGAATCAGATATTATGCTGCAGGGACAAGGATGGATGTGGGACTCAGAAAAAGCCACGAGGAGTTGTTTTCTGTTAACTATGGAAGGAGAGCAAATGTGCCGCAAATTCTATTGGCAATCACGGATGGGAAAAGTCAGAATGGTAACTAAGCTAAGGCTTTAGGCTGAAGAAACTTCAAGAAAACGGGTTCTACTTAGGGTGTAACTTCGAGAAAACTAACTATCCGTTGCCTGCATCTACAATGAGCGACAAGAAGTTTCGTTAACCAAGCTATTGTTCGCAGTAACTGCAAAAGTAATTTCCCATCGTCTACACCCCCCACCTCCCCCGCCACAGACCCCGTTACAAAGTCGGTCTACAAGGAAGACTGTCTGAGGAATTTCATTTTGTGATTTTATTACCCGCACTTTGAAATATTTTACAATTTTTACATTACGATACAATAGAGCGGTTTTCAATTGAGTGTCGAAAGTAATTATGGTTTTGCTTTGGTTTTGCATTGCTCCGCTCTGTGATTGGCCAAGAAAACTCGCGCCACTTTCTCAACCAATAAGAAGCAAAACCAAAACCAATCGCGACTTGCACGCGCCCATTTTCCCGCGCTTTACGCCGGCTACATGTAATTGCTTCGTATTCTGATTGGCTCATTGCATTGATTACTTCAGTTGTGATTGGCTGGAGTAATTGCTTTGGTTTTGGTTTTACGACACTCAATTGAAAAGCGCTCTAACCATACATTAGAGCGCAGGTAGCAGGTTTATGTCCTAGTATTCTATGACAGGTAGAAGCACTCAAGAGGAAAATCGATATTGAAGATTTGAAAGAAATTTCTGTTATTTTTGGAGACTCGGTTTATCGTATTTTTGAATTATAAATCGGGTAAGAACGGCTCCCATTTCTTCGGAATTGTTGTTTGAGTGTTTTCAATGTTATCGTTCACATATTCATTGTTTTCAATGTGATACCGAGTATGCTTAAAATAGCGAAGAAAGTCGTCTAGTTTGGGTTTACTCTCTTTGTGTTGGCATAACCAGATAGGCAAAAGTTTTTTGTTTTATCTGGCCTCAGACCCAGCGCAGTATCTTCTTACAAGAAAACATCAATAACCTGACAAGCTTGCAGCCACAAAAACACACTATTCCAAAAGCCCTATTTTTTTCACATTTCCAAAAAACGTGCAGTAAATTTTCTGTTTCGGATTGTCAAAAAGAGAATTTATCGTTATCTACTACTCCTATCTTTTTAAGAAAATTATTGGTTGCTAAGTGGCGATGTAAAAATTTAAAATTAAAAGTTATAAGTTTCGAGTTTTTCGTACATTGAAAGGTCAACTGGTAAGCTGCTCTCCAATCGATCTTTTCACCTTGTGGGAGGTTGATTTCGTTGTTCCATTTTTTTGACACGAATGAGGTTGCTCACTTTTGGACGAGATTTGGCTTTGCACACTCAAGAAATTTCCTAAACATACACTCATGTTTCTGTTGTACCCTTTTTTTATGAAGGTGTTTGATTGCGGAGACTAGAAATGGAATGGTTTGTAGCATTGTATGGGGGAAGCTGGCACCGAACATTTCGGTCAGTCAGACATTATTTCCGTTGAACGTAGCATAAAACGGTCGCTGAAAAGTCTCTCTAGTTGTAGCGTAAGTAGTTGCAAAGAAGACCTAGAACGTGATTTGAAGCTACAATTACGCTGACATAGATGCAATACTTTATGGCTCAGAAGGTTCTGAACCGTTTAGGACTGGATCTCCTTTGCAACTGTATAAGTCACTAACTTAAACACATGGGCCTCGCATAAATATGTGATAGATTTTAATTATTTATTTGATGCTGATTATTATGATGACACTTTATTTCGATAGGGTGCATAATTACAGTACTAAAAATGTTACTGTATTCTCCCTTATGGCTCTATGAAAGTTACAACATGACTAATTAATAAAAAGTAAAATATTAAAATACGATACTAAGATTACAAAAATAGGGTATAAATCACTAAATATGTGTTAAATTTCCATATAAACAGGTCACTGCAGAATGCTGCTCTAACTTAGTATCTTATCCGTCTTCTGCACAGGTTATCTCACTACCAAGAAAGAGTCTCAGCACCTCAAGGATGATGGGATTGTTATGTTTGGGATGGGAATTGGTTCCAGTGTGAACTCGGATGAGTTGAAAGCGCTCGCATCTGAACCGCGTCACGTGTTTCAATTCTCGTCAGTGAGACAAATGTCACCAGCAGATAATGGTCTGAAGGTTGCATTAACTCTGTGCTCAGGTAACTGAGACAAAATATAGAACCAAATCTATCATTTGCATCTCTTTCAGGGGGAGGCAAAGGGCTGAGCTCAGTGGACTGCTGTAAGGAGGTTCTTTTTTATAATATTCTGTAACGCGCATAGATACCCAGTCCCTCCTCGTTCCCACACTAGTGCTCGCAGCTAAGGGCGAACACGCATGCGCTGATGATGACAGAAACTCTAATTGATACGTTAAGAAAACAATAACGAGTGATAGCCAAAATAATTCAGCCAAATAAATGGAATTATCCTTGCTGGTCAGTAAGTATATGCAACCCGGGTACCAAAGGCTAGAAAACAAGTGAAAGCAAGCTGTTTCTGAAGCAAATAAAAACAAAGTACTTAGTTTAAACTCAGCGGACAAGACATCTTAAGGCCCTGGCAAACGAGGACACATTGTAGCCGACACCATGATTGTTGCGGACACAAAATTTTTGTCCAAGACACAAAAAATGTTTCTGATTTTTACCAGAAACATTTTGTGTCTGCAACAAATGTTTCCCAGTTTGTCCAGCATGAGAAAACAACATTTTGTTATGTGTCCCGCTCGTTTGCGCACCCAAGAAAAATCATGAGAAACAATGTGTCCAGGTTTGCCAGGGCCTTTACCAACACAATGACCATTGTTCAAAATGAAGCGGATTCGTGGTGAGAAATCAATGGCGATAAAGATGACGACGATAATGACCAATGATAATGATAGTATGCAGACCGTTGTGACAAGCACACATTTTGTTGTTACCTTTTAGCTGGCAGGACGTCAAGTGCAGTCATCTTTCCCCTGGTCACACAACACTCACTCAGGCGCCACACGATAGTGTCACGCATTACATATGATGATCTGGAGTGCGCTTTCATGTGCATCAAACACAGTTCGTGTTATTCATTTAACTTCCACTCATCAAATCGTTTCTGTGAGCTTAACTACGCCAGAAAAAACGACTTTCCGGCAGACTTCAGCTTTAACGGTGATTGTGTTTATAGCGAGTTAGCATTTGAAAGAGTCGATGGTGTGTGAGGGTCCCATGGCTACTTCTCAAAAAACATGGCTCCATCGCATATGAACGGGACATAATCAAGATTTTATATGGAAAGCATCCAGATAAACTAGAAGTGGAAGAGGGTGAAGGATAGTGACTGTAGTTACCGATAATTTTACAATTTATTGGATAAGATTGAGCATGATCTGTAGCAAGAATTATCATGGCCAAGGTTTGTGTTACCTGCCCAAGTCCGAAATGCTGAGGCGGGTAACACAAACCGAGGCCTTGATAATTCTTGCTATCATGGGAAAACCAAATTCAACAATTGTTTCATTTACGTTACATCGACTTTGTAAACAATTTTAATTGTAATCTTGCAACCTAGAAGTTAGAGCGCAGTCCAAACGTTCCAGCAAGGATTTTACAAAAGCCCACTCTAAAACATATGTTTTAAAACTTAAAATTAAAATTTTGACTGAACTCAGACCCGTTTTGGTAAAACCTTCTGTAATAGAATTCTAGAAAAGTTCAGCAAAACAAATGTGTTTCTCACGTGTGAAAATTAACTGTCTGCAAAATTTCATGTCTGTAGCTAGGACGTCACTTCCATATGTATAAAAAACATTTCCTGTTGGTATGACGTAACGAAAACAGTGGCAGAAGTAATTAACTCCATGTTTTTAGCCAATCAAAATAAAGATAGTAACAGCAATGCATAATAATCTAGCTTGTCGCTCAAACGGACAACCAAGCCAGACCAACACTTAAGCACTAACAAAAGATGCCTCCTTGGGGGAGGGGGGGGGGGTACTAAAAAAATTAATGCGGAGAGGCTCCGCTCCGAGGTCCGACCCCTTGGCCTTTTATATACCATTTTTGACAGAAAAAGGTACCCCTTTCGTATACCTTCCATATACAGTCATAAGGTTTGTGTGTTCGAAATATTTTAATGAAGCCCTTTTAAATACCTAAATGACAGATTTCCCGACCCTTTCATATACTTCGACTCGTGAAATCCCTACCCTTTCATATATCTGTAGCGTGAGAAAGGTACCCCTTTCGGGCGGAGCCTCCCCGTATAGGCCATTATAAGGAGGACCCCCGGTCTTTTAGTCCGGATAATGCCGATAATGATTGCGATCGTTGATGCTCTCTTCATATGGGCTTAGTCCCGGTGAAGGTAGTCTCTTGTATCAGCTATGTAGATTGCTGTCTACCACCCTTTAACCTCTTTAGTATGTGATAAAAGTTGGCCTAAAAATAGGGTGTGTTTTTTTTAATCTGCATTCCATAATTTCTCGACTAACGAAAAAAAGATATCGTAACGCGATTGGGATGTTGAGCGGTTACTGCTCTCAAAGACGTTCAAGTTTTCTTGAGAAATGGGAAAGACCTTAAGGTTTTGCCGATCAAAAGTGATATGTTAATCAGTTTTGTTTCAAAATGCAATAAGATCATCGTTTTGAATTCAGGACGTTTCAGTGCTCCATCTTCTTATGGCAACCAATCACACACGGCATCAACAACATTTTTGTTGAAAATTCTAGTATTTTATTCGTAAAAATTGACTTTAGTTGTACCCCATTTTCCTCTATTTCCACTTAGCGATCCCAGACACCTTAAAAACTTAGAACAGTTGGAGACCGCTGGTCACCAACTGTGTTCAGGTTACGAAGACTGCAACCCTAGCCCCGTTTATTTGCGATGAAATTTCTGCTACTCTGTTTAGACAATAGTTCTAACTAGTAGTTTTATATTTATTTATTTTTGCTGACCCCGGCAAGTAATCCTCGCGTAAAGGCGTCTGCTGTCTAGATCCAATGATTTTATTGTAGGAGCATGCTAGCAAATAAGGGGTCGTACAATGCAATGCTACAACACTTTTTCTGTTATCTATCAAGGCCCTGTTTTCTTCAATAGACTGAACACTGACATCCACAATGCTCCCTCGCTGTTCTCCTTTCAATCTAATTTTAAAAGATATCTTTTTATTATCTTGTTATCGATTTCCTTTCTCTAAATAATTATAATAATTATCACTCTGTCTATTTAAGTGAGTAATTTTGTCTTAACATACTTTATTATTAATGTATCACTCCACGTAATGTGTTCACTTTTTATTTCTTTTGTGACTAGGGAGCCCAGGTTTTATAAGCCTCTTCGTTTCTTCTGGGCTCCCATGCCAGTTTGTTAGCACTACATTATCCAATGTATTTAATGTTATGTTTTTATTGGCTGAATAAATGAACTGAACTGAACTTTTGGTGCTTTAGTAGTTCACACTAATCCCTGACTAACGTACAAGTAATACACAACAACACGTGGTACAAGAGTAGGGTGGGTATCCTGTTACCATATTGTACTCCGCGCATGTGTTGCCGACAAAATATGGTGGTCACATGACCAAAGTGAAGTCATATGGCGTTATTTTTTGTACTTATTGGCATAGTGCTAAAATGACTGATATTGAATGCGCAATTCAACAACCTAAGATGAGGTTCCCTCGAATAAAGTCATAAAAAGCATAATTATATACAATTTTAATAAAGTTCAAGCAACAATAGCAATAAGTAAATAACAGCTCCGAGTTGTTTACCTGGTTTCCCTTACATTATTGTCCATGAAAGACACACATTTACACGAAAAAGCGCTGTGGCGCTCAATAAAACTTTTTATGCAGCATTTGCTGTTTTTTTTTTTATACAATCAACTATTTACCGGGATTGCCATTCAAGCCCTTATAATTTCAGCCCTATTGCGTAGCAAGCTGGTGCCACACGAAACCAACGCTCACACTGAGCTTGGTCTGCCTGTGATCTAGTACCTGTTGTTCTGCAATCAACTATTTTGCTTTGCTAAGCTTGGAATCAACGTTGCTCCACAGCGCTCGGTTATTTATTATTTTTGGTCCTATGTAAGATTCGTTCATTTGGAGAGGTGCTTATCGGGCGAGCAACTTTTTGCCGGATTAAATACCTATTGTATGCACTGATCTGCAAGCACATGTGAGCTATGCCCATTGGTTACCATTATTCACAGAACAAAGAAGAAACTTCTACAGAAACAGACTGAAAAGAACAACAGTAAACTAAATAAACAGCCACATAAAAACCAATCATGTTCAGTCAAACAGGTCCTTAATATTCCCCACTTGTCACGTTCCGTCCGGCTGCATGCTTTACATCTCCGTTGATTTACTCTGCTTTGGAAAGTGCCTCCCTACCGGCTTGTCTCCAATCTTGGTGAAGCACCTAAGAAGCAAACAGAAGCTGGGTATTTTCTGATTATTCGGCTTGATATTACCCATTTGTCTCTGTATTTAAGATTCATGCACGAGGAAATAGTTATGCTCTCTTCTGCGCAATAAAGAAAAAGCCCGGCAGTGCTGAAGTGTAAAAAAAAAAAGGTTGCATTTTGAAAATGCCAACATACAACTGAACTTCTCAATTTGACTGATAAAACTGATCAGCGAGATTTTTAGTCGATTAGAAAACAAGAAATTTAGCACTTCCAATTTGTAAGCGTACACCAATGTCTCTCAGGAAAGAGAGAAAACTGCATTTGAGCTTCGATTAAAGTTGCTTCTTTTTTAACTTCGTGGTCTAGTAGGTATGGTAGTGCAATACAGTACAATACATTTTATTAATTCTCCCAATAGCGTTTTATAGAATCAATTTACATGTACAAGAAAAATAGGAAAAATAAAAAAAAAGGATAGGAAACTAGAGTAAAATGTAATAGTGTTTACAATTTTACAATATGATGGTATAAAACAAAGTGTTACGGACTATCAAAACTAAGTGCAACTGATTTCAAGTCTAGCTTTCTTCAACAGATGTATGTAGAGTATCTCTTCTGGCCAATGAGGCTGTTCTATGATGCTACTGCCCTGTAGAAAAATGAGCGCTGAGCAGTTGCTGTGGGACATTTGGCAAGGCTAAGTTGATCACGATTTCTAGTGTTGTGCTCGTACGTTTTTGAAAATGAGTGAAAATGATGATGGTGATGATAACGCTAAAAATAAATTAAACCGTCTTTAGTTGTAAATCTTTTACTCTATTCGCTGCTCTCTACTAATTCCATCTGAGAAAAATACGCTTCGCAAAAGGTGTATGTGCGTTTCATCAAGTTAACTCATCAATCTTACGTTTCCAATGTCAAAAAAGCTTTTTTACCAACCTTTACTTTTCAAAATCAAACGCCACGTTATCACCAATCAGCATAAACGGCGCCCACCGTTCCACGTCAGAAAAGCCGTTACTTCTCATCCACTGCATGGCGTGGTGAAGAGATTCACTGGCACTGTCCCCAGCAACAAGGTGCTCGTAGAAACGACTCATGAACTACATTGTTGCTTCGTCCTCTATGGCCCACAAGGCAGCCAACACGGAACGTGCACAGGATCCTAAGAAAACACAACACCGTCAGGATCACCCACTATCAGTGCACCGGTCTCACTGTGATAATCTGCTGGACTGTCCTGGATGAGCTTAAGCGTCGTCAGAGAAGGTACAATGCGGATCCTGAAAGTCTCGGATAAAAACTTCTCATTTTTACCCTGTAACGCCGCAAATGGTACTTTGTATAAGAGGCCCTCAGGAACAATGATGATCTCAGGTTGGTCAAGTAAGTCGGCTACAGGATCAATGATCATTTTAAAACACTGGGTGAGAGTCACTGGTTCAGAATGCTGGTCTTCATCTTCGTCTTGCTCTTCTGGGCGAGGAGGTGCTAAGCAACAAGCGTTTGAGGGAAACAGCGATCGATCTTCGCAATGCTCTTGAGTTAGTAAAGGAGGAAAATTTCTTAAGGACATGTCACCAAAAACTTCATCCACAGTTTGCGCTCTGTTTACACTAAAACAGTCATTAACGTCTTTTCGTCGGAAAACTACCAAAACTACCGCTTTATCGCGGCAATCCACTGCGATCTCTGTGAGGGATTTGAGGGAAAGCTGAAAAACGACAAATTCTCGCCACTTTCGTTTCGCTTGTCGTTATTACAGCATACTACAGCAATGATCGTGGGTCATGATTGCGTGTATCTCCACTCAAAACATTGTAACACAACCCTTCCCCAGGAACTTTATGCCCGTCTAGCCTCTGGTGCACCACACAATCCAAGATAAGGGAGTATAGATAGCGAGTAGCGTAGCCAATCAGAGAACGGCATTCGTGATAGAACGCTAGTAGAATTAGACTAAAATAAAATAGAATAGAATAGAATAGACACAATCTTCCGAGCCAGAGGCTCACGTTAAAAACGCTCAAGAAACTAAAATTACAAAACAAGGTAAATTGTGAATTATGCACATACAAATATAAAAACCTAACTATTAAGTACATCAATAGTATGTCAAAATGTAAAAATAGATAAAATTATATACAGTTCATATGCATGCACTGGCACCCTGTAAATTTAACATTATTCAGGCGAGCACGAAATTGTGCTAAAGTGGTCGAGGATTTGGCGAAATCTGGTAAACGATACCATATATGTGGGGGCAATCATCTACAAATAGAAGTTGTGCATAACAAGGCTGTTATATGCCCCTAATGGTCATACAGTCTGCCAAACAAGCAGCGTTTTAGTGCCATGTTTTCTTATAACCATGTCATGTTATAGTGGGACTTACCTCGTACTTTCGAAGAATCCAGGGTTTGTTGCAGGTTACCGACATGAGTTCTTTTAGAGCTTCGCGCCTTGAAAAGTGAAAAACAAGACAGCAAAACCAATTTATCACGTGTTACATCGTTACACGCCGCAAATAGTACATTATGAAGATTAATTGAGAGGTTGCCAAAAACCAGCATTAACTTGTTTTAAAGGTTGTTGCCTTAATTGAAAAGTGAAAAACAACGAAGTGGAACCAAATGATCACATTTTACAGCGTTACACGCCACATGCAAATAGCATCTGATTATGAAGACTAATAATTGGCTTGGGAGGTTGCTAAAGAATAAGATAGGAGTGACCTGCTTTGCGGATGGCGTCTTGAAAAGTGAAATTCCGGGATCTGTTCTACAAGAATCTGAAACAATGTCAATGTCGAAAATTTAACACGTCATGCATTGTAAGTTTGTTTCGCAAATTCGATGTACATTTTTCGAATGGTTGATTTAATTCCGTATGACAGCTTTTTTTTTTCTTGCACGTTCATATGTAAGATCTTTCAGAGTTTGGACTTCTCTGAATAACAAGAAACTCAAAGTAGCACATTCATTTAATACGACCCCAATGCACGCGAACTGTACAATCAGGAATATACAGGCTTTTTCTTTGCGCTATTATTTAGGCGTTTTTTAGAGTAAATACTCACAAATAATGGAACCTATTGGAATGCCTAACTAAAAATTTGTGCAAACATTCCCCCAACAAAACATTGTTTCTACTGAGATTTCACTTACCTTACTGTTAATTAAGCCTCGTCTACACTAGCTACTAGCAATTTTTATGTGACAACTTTTATGCGAACATTGTTATTTGCTCTCGTAAATGCTCGCGTAGAGGAGGAAAATTGGCCAATTTTTATGTAACAAATACATTTGCTGAGAGGCTGGCGTGTAAGCTTTTATGTGACAAATAAAAATTGTCACATATCAAAAATTTCTCGCGTGGACCACTCGCCACATAAAATGTGGCAAATACTGCGAAAGCATTTGGGGTTCCCCGAATCTCCCTCGCCTTGTTTCTGCGTATCTCTGCTGTCCAAAGTCATTACCGGTGCACTATAAACTTTAAACTATTGATAAATATTTGCTGTGTCATCTACACGGTCAAATATATTTGTCACATAAAATTTGTCACATAAAAATTGCTCGTGTAGACGAGACGTTACTGTGTGTTCACTCTTTTTGCAAAATAGGGTGTGACTTGTCTCAATCCTACTTGCTTTGGAAAGTAAAAATCCGGCACTTGCTCTACAAGAAAGCCAGCAAGAAGGCCATTTGCAAGCTGCTTTCGTTCTATTTATGAAAACGAGCTGTTGTGCACGCTCTTTCTTATGAAAATGAGTTTGTCTTCATCGTGCCATCGAGGTCCTTCTAACCGAAAGGAGTTCGAAAGTCACAAACCATATGAACAATGGCTGAAGGTAGTGAGGGGCAGATAAAAACGGCTACATCGGCATCAAAACGAGGTGTTAAACTTAAGATCAATCTGTGATTGAGAAAACATGTTTTTAATAGGAATATTTTAGGATGGCTGTTGTCATTCGGAATAAGTTGTTTTCTAACGTTCATTTGTTTCTTTATTTGGAGAAATCAGAAAAGCAACGAGAAAAGCAGACGAACGAACCATGGAGCTGAAATCATCCCGCAATAAAACAGCGACCAGAAAACCTTGCTATGAAAGAAATGAGTTCTTCTCTGTTATTCCCTCCAACTTCTTGACTCGTTTCCTTGTCACTAACATTTTCATCCTCCTCCGGTTCTTCATCGGACTCCGTGTCATACTCAGATGCCTGATCCATACTAACTTCGGTGGGCTTTCCTTGCACACTTACATTCTGATCTCCATCATGTTCGGATGGCCAGACAATTCTCTCACCTACAGACTGGAGAGTGTCAGATGTCTGGTACATGTTTAAAGGAAGGGTTCCTGCCTTATATTTTGTCGTTTCCTGCCTCACCGTGCGTTGCCTAACACATTTTCCACGATCTCTTGCCCATTTCCTCATCAGCTCCTTGTTCTCTGGACTCATCATTGGACTTTACAAAGGCTCCATGCGAGGAAGATCTTTACATACATACTTACAAACTTACTTATCCTCTCCCCGTCGGGGCTTTTCAGGGATAGTTTACAATGCTTCTCTGGGGTGAGATCGGACGTCAGCCTGTAAAGGCGCTTCTGGCTGCCGCTATCAGTCCATATTTGATCTCACCCACCCACCCAACCCACACGTGAAAGTCAAAGACAGATGAAAGGTAGAGATAGACCACTACACCGGGAACCACGTCCCCTACTCTTATCGAACAGTGTGTGGGTTCTTTAACGTCCCACGGATTATTAGGTACAAGTGTTGTGAGACGGGACCTACGGTTTATCGTCCTTATCCGAGAAGACTAGAAAGTCTAACCATTTGCAGATGTTATTACAAAGGCAGCACTTTTCTCCTCAATTATTTAAAGACCCTAAGTGTTGGTCCGGCCGGGGTTTGAACCCGCGACCTCCCGCGCGCTAGTCCGGTGCTCTACCACTGAGCTAACCGGTCGGCGGTCAAAACTGGTCGGCGATCTTTGCAATCGATCTGCGAGGATGGCACTGGGTAGTAAGACGATGGCTGAGTGAAGTAGTAGGCAGACCACCTTGCCATTCTCTTGGCTGATTCTAACACGTGGCTTCCAAAGTCCCTAGCATACTGTAATGGTAGACACGTAGGGTGCTTAAGATGTGTCACTGCGTGAAGATTTTCAACCTTCAGGGTTAACAGGCTTTCGGGATTGACCTTCGCTTCCGTATTAAGTTTTTCGATGTCGTCCGCGACGAATCATGGCTACGGAGTCGTTGGTTTTGCTCGCAACTGTCTCCTCAGGTCCATTTGTTTTCCTTGTTATGCCCGTCAGTGTCTGCACAGAGGAGACAGTCCCTTTAAGGAAAACATCTAGGCAGTTAACTTTTTCTACAGCCTCTGGAAGTGAACTAGTGCTTACCCGCTTGTGTTTTAGGTGAACGGAAAATGCCTCATACAGCTTTCCTAGGTTTCCAGAAACAAATTGACAGCATTTATCTCTGTTATCAACTTAATTGCTCCTACTTGAGCATCGGTGACAAGAATGGTTTTGTTGTTTTCCACACATGTACCCACTGGCTGGGAAAACGACGCACGTGAACCATCACTATTGCCTGTTTCTCCGGTTCCAGCAATAATCTCGACATGACCATCCGATGATGCAATCTTAGCCTGTTGGGACCCCACGTCTGTAAAAACGATATCACCGTTGTCTCCAAATGGCGCTATACCATGCACTTCGGTACACGAGCGTGTCTTGTTGGAAACGAGAAACACGTGACTGTTAGAATTGAGATCCATCTTAAGCCCTCCCCAATCGTTGGCAATGAAGAGTGATCCATTGCTGACAAACATCACGTGAATTCCGACAGTCCTTTGGATACGAATGTGTGGAGTTGATAAAACCTGAGATACCAACTCCATCCAGACTAATCTCGACAAAGTACAGCATGCATTCCTTGTTCGATGCCTCAATTATGACATCATCACTCACTGCACAAGTGATATCTACTGTCACGTCTCTTTCTAACTTGATGGCATCTACCCGTTTTCCAGCGTTTTTGTAGTGTTTTTTTCTGTTCTCAAGGTATTCTGCGACTCTGTTTCTGAGCTCAGCAACGGTGCCATCTTGTTCCAAGCCGACGCTAAGCAAAAATTCTTGAAGAGTTGCATCGTCTTCAGCTTGCTCGGAATCAAACCGACCTTTCTTTCTGTCTCAACAACGGTTAGCGAATTAAGCTCTCCTTCTAACACGAGGACAATTCCTTTGCCTTGCAAATATGTGAAGCTTTTAGCATTCTTTAAGCCTGACTTGACGACCGTGATGCGGACTGGATTGTGGAAATCAGCTAAACACAGCCTGGACTCTTTTTTTTGGCGAGTAGTCAGAAACAGGAACTTTCCCATGGGACCCAAGCAAATGGAAACTGGATGTGAATAGAGACCAGCTTTGTTAGTGTCAATCGGCGTGAACTTGTCTGGAATAATGGTATGTACTACTCTATCTACATTCGACCAAACCTTGATAACTTCAGCACTTGTCAGCCTCAGAATGGGCTCCACCGCCATTCGATCCTTGTTTTGAACGTCTTCTTTAGTCAAGAGCATTCTCAGCTTGGATCTGACTGTTGGATCAGTATCTTCCCGGAGAGTGTTGATTACTGCTAAACAGATTCTACTTCCCCCAAAAATGCAAAACCAATTGCTAAAACTGCACTTTATGCTCTTACCAACGTGCACCGCATCTGGGGGGTACGTGCAAAGTTCCAGCTGAGGCTCAACTTTACGATCATTTTGGAGCCTCTCCAGTTCCTCCATTGCCTTTTTATTTCCTTCTTCACAATCTGAAAAAAAGAGCCAAGATCGCAAGGTGAACACATTGTTCTTTATCTCTAAGGAAATTACGGCATGCTCTTAACGCAGGTGCATAACTGGTTTCACCATCCGTCTGGCATTCCGCACAAACTTCTTTTCGTTCCCAGCACACTTCGCAAGTTCTTTGACAGATACTTCCGTTACACTGAGATACAAGCATACTGGCGCTAGTTTTCTCGACACATTATTTACAACATTTTAACACGTCAATCTGCTTTGTAAACATGTTTAGTATATCATGCCCCGTTTTCCCTGCCTTAGTGAAGTATTCTACTGTCACCGGCATACTTAAGGTATCACGGAGAGTTGTAAGGAACGAGACGTTGGCCTCAGTGATCACATTTTCTTTTAAAAATTCAGGGGAAGGAGATGGATTGTCCTTCACATACTGTAAATCGACAGTTTGCTTTAACCCAACGTTGATTTTGAGTCTTTCATCGAATTCAATTCCAGGCTAGAGCGCTGTACCGTCATTCTGCATTGCAGCCCAAACAACTTTGGCAAAGTTTGTAACGATGACAGGGGAGACCTTTGATGAACCCTCCGTTGCTAACTTTAGAAAAGCCAAATGTAAACTTTTCTGAACTCGTTGTGTTTTTATTGAAAAACTCTCCACACAACCGGTACGTCGGACCGATCGCATAAAAGTAGCATCGATGTTACGGCCAAGACCTATCTTTGCGGCCGTGTCTTTGGCATCCGCAAAATCGAGGATATCTCGCACGTTTTGTCAATTTCTCGATGTCGCGATTGAGATAAAGCAAAGGAAGTCTTCTCTTTGTGCACTTGGACCTTTTGTTTGGTTTCTTTATCCAAAACATAGAACTTGAGTATTATGGTCACTGCAAATGTGACTTTCAAGACTTCAGAAACCTCCGCCATATTGAAACTGTTTCAACAAGACCCAGCATGGGACCGTAGAAACCTACAGGAGAGACCTGGGGCAAGGTTCATCCCCAGATTCTTTGACCTTTGGCAGGAAGTCAGGGTTGACAAGGATTCAGTACGGCAGCCACTAGCTGTGTCCGGAAATGGGGTAGAGAGCTCTTCATTTTTATGGTAGCAGATAATTCTTTTTCACGGACATAAGAAGCAAATTCAAATTTCACAAAACAAATAACGCTTCAATCACGCTTCACATTAATTAATAAAATCATGATTCACGATGCGAGAAAAAAGAAATTAACGTTTCACGAGAAACAACAGGGTCCGATCACGGCTCACGAAAATACCCTATACCCCCCTCTTATATATCAGACCTGTACACTTTAATTGTCACGGTTGATGTAGGTTTGAGTCAATATACTCAAATCGTAAAATACTGTAAGCGAGTTAAATAAAGTCCACTTGCTTAGCTTGCGCTGTTTCTGTGATCCCATGAGATTTGATGATGTTTTAAGGATGTTAAATTTCTCACTTCCCAATCAACAGAGTTAGAACACCGGTCCCCAGAACTAAGATGAAGCGAGCTCAAATAAACATTATTTATCTGGCTTAAAGTAAACAAAATTTGGGATTCGTCCGATATAAGCATGGCGGACGGACGGTCAGTTTGTAGTTCTGATGATGATCATGATTCACTCCCTAAAACCGAGTCTTGTTCGCTAAACCCTGAGGTCTGTGAACTGGAATATCTTCATCTTAATGGCGACAAGTTAATGTGGTCAAACGACCTCGAATCGCTCAAGAATTTCGTGGCAGATGTTCTAAAACAGCAAGGGAAATGGCTGACGCCTGGTGGAAATACGAAGCAATTCAAAAGTTCCAACGGTAATTTAATTATTAACTGGTACAACAAGAAACAACGAACTCTGAACTTTCAGGGTCGTGATGGCCCTGCTTTAAAAGATGAGTTAGTGGAATTAGTACGAATGAAGCCGGGAGTGCCAACGGATTTGCAAGACCACGAACCTTTGGTATCAACCGAACAAACAACGCAACCATCACTATCAGAGGAAGACAGCAGTATTCAGCGTAATAGTCGAATATTGATCGACGACGGGAGTCCGTCAAATTGCACTCAAGAGCGATCAAATCCAGTAATTGTGACCGACATTGAGGGCTTAAAACTTGATTTATTGATACTTCAGAAACAAGTCGAACAAAATACAAAGCTTTTGTCCATTATAAATGCTAAAAATCAATACGAAAATGCTTCTTGTACCGAACTCCTTGATTACAAGAAAAGGTGCGAAACGTTATTATCCTCTGTTTCCAAAAAGGACAATGCAATCAGGGAGTTGGAAGAAAAATGTTTGACCTTTGAGAGCCGCGTTTTGTCATTAGAACAAGAGAATGATTCCCTTAGGCTTGCATTAACCATCATTATGCAAGAAAAGAGTCAAGTTGAAAGCAATCAAACAAGGTCAAGCGAATGTTGGGTCCATGTGGATAAGTCGCGAGGCAACAATGGAAATGCCAAACGTAGCCAGAAGCCAGTGCACACTAATATCACCGAAACCCGAAACAGTTTTGAGCCCCTTCGAATTAACGAACAAGTGGAAGTGAGAAATGTAGTCAATCAAAAGGTAAACAGTGGTGTCGATGGCCAAGGTACATCTTCGTCTTCCTCGGAGGTTAGAACGGAGAAAACTATCGAGACCGTTTCAACCGAATTGTCAGACGATCACGACCGACTACAGCCCGACCGCCGGAAGAAGGTCATCATAGCAGGAGATTCTACACTTAAATATCTTCGAGGCCACAAAATGTCCAGAAACTCCCAAGTCAAGATAGCCACATTCCCGGGATGCACAACACGAGACATGAAGGATCACATTAAGCCACTTTTACGCAGAAACCCGGACGAGATAATTATCCATGTTGGAACCAATAATTTAAGATCTACCAACTCCCCTCGTGAATGCGCTGAAGAATTGATTGACCTAGCCGAATCAGTTAGTTCGGAATCTTCAGCCATGATTACAATATCCAGTCTCATCAGTAGATCAGACGATGAATCTTTGGCCGGTAAAGTTCCTGATGTGAATAAAGTTCTTAAGCAGTTTTGTAAGCAAAGGTCCTGGGGTTATATTGATCACTCAAACATTTCTGCGACTGACCATCTTAATCGGAGTGGTCTCCACTTAAACAAGGGTGGAACCTCGCGTCTCGCTCAGAATTTTATTAATCATTTACGTGTAGATTAGGACAGTGCCGTCTGGGAATCCGATCCAGCTGATGCCAGCAATTGTAACGACCGCGGTAAGTCAAACCATTCTAGTATCTTTGGTCGAGGGTTAGTCTGCGCGTCTCTAAACATAAATAGTCTACTGTCCCACATTGACGATCTTAGAGTTTTTATGTCCTCTTCTAGAGTAGATATTTTAGTAATCAACGAGTCTAAATTAGACTCTACAGTGCATAGTTACGAATTCTACTTGTCTGGCTTTGAACTGGTTAGGAAAGATCGTAAAGTTAACGGAAGGAATGGAGGTGGTGTTTGTATCTATTTGCGCACGAATTTAAACTACCGAATACGTGACGATTTAAATAACGACGAGTTGGAGTGTCTATTTGTCGAAATCAGTAAGCCACGGAGTACACCATTCCTAGTCGGTACCTAGTATCGACCCCCAAGCTCTTCACCTGATCTTTTTAATGAGTTCGAAAAAGTAATCGCTAAAATTGACGCCGAAAACAAAGAATTGTATATACTTGGTGATGTCAACTGCAATTTGTTGCCTGAAGCAAATGCATATATTTCTTCCTTTCTGATTAATATTTTTGACATATATGGTCTCACTCAGTTAATTAGGGAACCAACACGTGTCACTTCAGTTTCTAATACTCTAATTGATTTATGCATAACAAACTCCCCAGAAAAGGTTTCAAAATCGGGTGTCATCCACCTTGGTATAAGTGATCATTCTCTTGTTTTCTTAACACGTAAGGCCCACTATGACCGTAATGGTCCTCGTATGATCGAGACAAGGCAATTTAAGCACTTTGACAGTTATAAGTTCTTAAGTGATCTCAATCAAATGCCATGGGGCAATGTCGATTTGTATTCTGATCCAAATGACATGTGGCGTGAATGGAAAAAAATGTTTCTCACCTGTGTTGACAAACACGCACCACTGAAATTGAAAAGAGTCCGTAAAAAGCGATGTCCATGGATTACTGGTGATGACCTGAGCAAAACCAGAAGAAGGGATTTCCTTAAAAAGAAGGCAATCTCTTCCAATAATTCAGCCTCATGGAATCAATACAAGCATGCTAGAAACCGGGCAAATAACGCTATTAAGCTTGCAAAGAAACTCTATGTTGCTGACAACCTGGAAGCTAATAAAGGAAATTTGCGAAAAACATGGAACATAATTAACGAGATAACCTCCCGTAACAGTGGTAAGATGTCCAATATCTTGGAAATCAAAGCTGATAATACAGTAGTTAGTAATCCGGAAGACATTGCAGAAACTATTAACTAACACTTTACTAATATTGCGCAAGTATTAGCAGAAGATATTCCTCCCGTAGAAGTAAATCCTGAATTCTATCTGGAAACTACTGATAAATCGTTTTCTTTGCAAATTCCTAGTATTGATATTGTATTAAGTCTTTTAAAGAAAATTGATGACAAAAAAGCCACTGGTCTTGACAAGATTCCGAGCAAGCTGTTGAAGATAGCTGCTGGTATTATCGCACCTTCGCTTACCGCTATCTTTTCTAGTTCTATTCTCACTGGGATATATCCAAACGAATGGAAAACGGCCAAAGTAACTCCAATTTTTAAAAAGGGTCTTAAATCGGATCCTAACAATTATAGGCCTATTTCTGTTCTTCCGATGGTTTCTAAAGTTTTTGAACAAATTGTTTACAACCAGCTCTACCATTATTTAAATGATAACAAATTACTATCAAGTTGCCAATCAGGGTTCCGCTCCCTTCATAGTACTCTTACGGCTTTACTTGAGGCGACAAATGATTGGTCAGTTGACATCGACAATGGGCTACTAAATGGCGTCGTTTTCATCGACCTTACTAAGGCATTCGACACCATTGATCACGAGATTATCTTGCGTAAAATGTCATACATGGGTGTTGACCAGGCAGCTATTAGGTGGTTCTTGTCGTATCTAAGTGGCCGAACCCAAAGATGTAATGTCAACGGCAAACTATCAACTGCTCGCGATCTCAAGTGCGGCGTTCCACAGGGCAGTATATTGGGTCCTTTGCTTTTCATAATTTATATTAATGATCTCCCCAACTGCCTGCCGGCCGCTGCGCCAAGGATGTTTGCTGATGACACAAACATTACACTATCGGCTAAAACGTTAACGGATCTCAAACAAGCCTTAACCCCTGAACTAAGTAACCTAAGCTGCTGGCTTAAAGCCAACAAGCTTAGTTTAAACGTTGCCAAAACAGAGTTAATGTTAATTGGGTCAAGGCAGAGATTATCTGTCCAAAATGAAGACTTCGAAATAAGAATTGACGATCAAATCATCAAGAGGGTTGGACATACCAAATCCCTGGGTGTTACCATCGATGCTCATCTTATTTGGCGCAAACACGTTGAAGAAATAAGCAAGAAAGTATCCTCAGCTATAGGGGCCCTCAAACGGGTGCGACTGCCATTCAAATTTATAACGCGCTAATTTTGCCAAACTTTGATTACTGCAGCCCGGTTTGGGACTGTCTTAGTGGCTACTTGAGTGATAAGCTCCAAAAATTGCAGAATCGAGCAGCTAGAATAATTACAAAATTGCCCTTTGATACGACCTCGGACCACCTCCTATCCACCCTTAACTGGGAGAGGCTATCAATAAGACGAAAGAAACAGAAAGCCTTAATGATGTATAAAACAATGAATGGTCTTACCCCGGAATATCTCCAACGTCTTTTTGCTCAGAGCTACTCTAATTACAACCTGAGAAACTCTGAGGAAAAACTGGCATTGCCGAAACCAAGAACCAATTATTTAAAACGTAGCTTCTCCTATAGCGGGGCCAAGTTATGGAATAACTTGCCCGATAGCTTAAAAAATGTCGGATCTGTTGATCAATTTAAGCGAAATCTGAAGAAGGTATCCAACATATCGGATTCCCACACGGCAATCATGTAAAGCAGTTAGTTGTAAATAGTCTTAGTTTTTAACTTGTAATACTTAACTGATGATTTTCCGTGTTTAAATTAAGTCTTACATACATACATACATACATACATACATGATGTCCGGATTGAATTCTTGTGCTTTACTAGACAATTGCAGCTTTTCTCTGAGATGGATAGATGGCGCCTTCAAATTTCTACTCTAATATTATACGCACACAAATAATCCTACACCTTCCCCATGTCCTGGTGGGATGGGCGTCTACGCATTTCCCATCTTTCTTGTGCTCTCTGATTTGGTTCAAAATCGAACCAAACAAGAGGAAGTGTATAGACCTTTTTAGCTTGTATGTTTTGTTTTCCCAATGTAGGTCATGTGATGTTACCCTAGAGAACTGTTTCTTTGAAATTTCGCCGTATTGACGTGCATATGTACGCATAATTTATGAAAAGACAAAAAGCGAATCCCCTTGGGAAGATCACACGGTCTACATTGAGAAAACAAGCTAAAACTACAAGCTAAAAAGGTCTATTGTAGAGAATTCCTTGCCTCCTTGGAAATATGGTAGATAGAACGTGAGTGTTAATGGCAACTTGCGCCCCTTGGTTGAAGATAAACATCAAGTTTAGCCGAACCATCTAGTGCATATTCGATTTCACTTCCCAAACCAGTATCATTTGAATCCGTGTTTGAATCATTGTCTTCACTGTTCAGCAAGTGAGGTAGAGTTCTAACGGGGGGCCTGGTGACTATGCCTTGAAACAGAACGTTCTGGTTTTTGTCAATCCCCCGTGCTGACGACATTTCGCTTCCATGGAGATCGCTCATCGACCGACAACGGACATCTCTTCCTTGGATGTTTTTCCCTTCATGTGGAAGTAGTTTAGGTGTATCATTGTTATCGCACGTTCCCGCCACTCTTCTATCTTCTTCTTTCTTCTTGGACGCCAACTTGACTACTTCATCGAGTGTTTTACTATCAAGGCAATCTTTTTCGAATCTGACCCTTGAAAACAGTGTCTTTTCCTTGTCCATGTTTTCGAGTGATGCTCTGTCAACGCTCTCGCTGGATCTTCCGTAATATGGAAAGTTGTGACGACCGTTTACCAACATCGCCCCTTTTGAAAGAAGTGCCGTATCCGCGGTGTGTGGTCTGCGAGTTGGCACAAAGCCGGGTGTTTTGTTCACTTGAAGGTTTGATCTTTTAATCCCCTCGAGTGGATTGATTGGCGGAAACTCTTTGATTGGCAGCGCTACACGAGTTTTCTCGATAAAGGAACTTCTCGATCTCGGAAGGCGAGGTCTGTTCAATGGGGGCGTGCTTTGAGAACGTTTCATTTGTCTGTCGTGTTTACGTTTTTCTCCACAACAACAAACAAAATCCTGAGGAATACATTCCTTTCTGTTTTTCATGCGCTCTTCTTTTATTTCGGTGTTATCTTCGTTCAAGTTTAAAGGCTTTGCTTTTGGTTTGATCTCTAATCTAGTTACGATTTCTGAGGTATTTGGTTCAGGTGGTTCACCTGAGTCTGCCTGACTAGAGGCATGATGTGGTTTTTTATTCTTTTCTTCTGTGGGTGTAACAGCACCTTTCTTAATATTAGGCCTAACACCAGAAGGTATAGAGTTGTCTGTGTATTTCCGAACAAAAAACGGAACAAACTCGTCGTCTTTATTTTCAGCTGCGTTCTTTGGCAGGAAATTATTAGCCCACGTTCTGCAAGCAAAACCTTTATGAATTTTGCTTTTTGTTTTTCTTTGGCCTGGTTTTTCCTTTTCCTTTGTCTGTCTTGAGCGCTCGTTCTCCGCCTCCTGTTTCTCACTTTCATAGAACTGAACCCTTGCTCGCAAAGTCCCGGTGCTTCTAATTCTCTCGTTGTGTTTCGTGATCCAACTGTTGGTCTCTCGAAGGCGCATTTGTTTTCTCAAGTCTTCGTTTGTGAGTCTTCGCTTTGGTTTCTTTTCAGTTGAACAGGTACAAGTATCGCAAGAAGCGTTGTTCACTATTATTGGTTGGATATAGATGTTGTTGCCGTAGCCTTTCCAACCCTGGGAGGAAAGAAAGAAAGAGAGAAAACTGACTCACTGTCTATTCATAACAAGCTGGAACTTTGGAAGTATAAACTGCCATTGGTGAAGTGGTGAAGAAGGACTTTTATTTTAAGGAACTTGATTTTAGCGCACAGTCGGCGCGGTCACTGCCCAGGCACTACCAGAATTTTAATTACTTTTAAATATTTTATGTCTTAAATGCTGTAGTTAATTTACATATCAACTTGTCGCATCACTCTTTACTTGCAAACTTTTCCAGTGTCAAATTTGTGAAATTAACAGTCAGTAGCTTTTTTGCTTTCTATTTATCACCGATAGTCTTAGTTGTTCAGTATAAAGGAGTTTCCAGGTGTTTTCTTTCATAATAAACCCTAACCCACTTTCTTCCCAAAGTAGTGAAACGATTTTAAGTGAGCGAATATCCTTACCTCGAGTACTTCCGGTTGAACAGCATCAGAGCCTTGGCTGTTCGCTTTGACCGCGTCGAGACATAAAGGAATGGGTGTGACAGGTGGGTTAATAAGTAGGCGAGGTTCCTCAGTCTCAGAGTCGTAGCATGTAACATTGCCTCGCCGGGGATCCCCTGAAGAGAAATTTTCGTCAGGCGTCTGGTGGCCGTTGTCAGAGTTGACAAGAAATTTGTCATCTGCTTCTTGTTCTTGGGGTCTAAACGTTACGGAAACTTTGATGGGTTCCTGATCTTCAGGATCATCCAAATGGCTCTCTTGATCCTCCTCTGCCATGTTAAACAGCTGAAAATGCATATTTATTACTGTGAAATAAGATTGTTGTCGTTATTTTTGCAGAGAAAGTTCTGTTAAAAAAATGATTCTATCAAAGCTTAAACGATCTTGCTCAGAATACTTAGCGCACCACAGGAAAGTTATACTAAACAGCTAGTGTTTGACTTAATTAATTAGGATTTCGCTCATTTATTTCATTTTCAAACGCTTACTAACTTTTCATTAATTTTGATCGGTACAATTGCAGATTCATCTGCGGAGGCTGAACAGTAGCCACCTCGAGCAACACAATAAACAAAACCATAGAAACTATTGAGAAATAGTAGAGATCGCTTAAAACGTATGGTTAAAAGTAATGATTAAATTTGCTGATTCCTACGTGGACGGACGAATCTGTTGACCACAAGATTTTTTTAAAAAGGTCATTTTTCTCAACAAGCCTTACCACACATCGGCATTTACCTAGACTATTACTTGCACACCCAAACGCAATTCTTGTTAATAGTTTTTACATTCAGCCAAACTGTAGTCGCTGAATATCGCTGTTAAGTATATATCACACAACTGAATAGTGCTTTTCGCGCGCTTTGATTGGTTAACTCGGAGGTGATTAGCAAGTACTGTTCACCTCCGAGCAGCCGGTGCGCGAGATTTAACAATTTCCGACCGCTTGTCGGTATATTGTCACACATAGAGTAATGTTTTGGTCAGCTAATTCAGCTTGTGTGGTATATACTAAAACAATTATTCACCTCACTGTCGGTGAAAGTAGCTCGGTAAATATCCACCACTATTCACCTCCACTTCGGTGAATAATTATTAAATATAGACCTGCAAATACCATTCAAAAAGCAACGATAGTAAGGGGCTATACAATGATTACTCGGTTTAAGAACTTTGTAGTTGCCAGATTTTTTGTTATGAGGAGCTAAGTAGCGATGCATATGCTAAGTATAGAAGTAATCTTAAACCGGTAAAAAGTGTTAGTTTTCCTAGCTTATATTTGCCCACGGATTCCTATTTATTCTGACGGTTTTCTTTGCCGTTTTCTGTTTTTTTTTGAGGCAGATCAATGTTCAGATTACGACCCGTAAATGCCTTGATAATGTTTCCTTCTGAGCTCTTCTGTAGTATAAACTGCTTAACTTAACACTGCTTGTGTGTTTGTTTAAAATTCACTTTAGCTCTTTGTTTAAGAAAACGGTAGTCTTTGTTTACATTAACAGATCGAGATGCGCAGATTGTTTTCTGTTATACCATCAATATCTAACAACCATTTTCGTTTTTATATTCAATTCCCACGCAGGGTTCGTATCTGCATGGTGCAAAACATATACTCTCCAGAGAAACCGAAATGTATCCAAGTTTAAATTTAGTAATGGCTTACCTAACAACAGTGATTGCCCGGAGTGATTGATGCCACGGAGACGAAAAGAGTTTAAATCTTTCTGGCTTTGTTTTGCTGATATCAAGCTGCTAATTTCATCTCAGACCACAGAAACGTGTTCAGTTGCACTCACTTTGAATGATCTCAGTTTTCTAGATTGGTAAAAGAAATTCGCAAGTTTGCTTGCACTTAACTTCGTTTACTCCAATTAAGCACACTCTTCGCATACCGTAATCTAGTCTTTTGATATGTTAATAACTCATTAGTCTCGTTCAACAGTTCTTCGTTCATCTTAAGACGTTAATTAGTTTCTTAGTTTTCTATTGGCTGCTTTCGCTTCAGGCAAACCCAAGAACAAAAGGCGCAAAGGGTGCTTAAGTACTTATTCACACTGGTGCTTCTCAAGAGACTTTAATAATGTAAATACATATAACTGTAATACTTTGTAGTTAGGTACATTAATAAGACGGGCCGAGCGACAGGGTAAGTAAACGTAATTTTTAAATTAAAATCACGGTACCCGTGTGAATAACGAAAACAAAAGTGATTAACGAAGTCAGGAATCATCACAGTGTTCGTGCAGCTGCGGAAAGAAAGCCTGAAAAACCTTCAGACTTGTAAGGGGATTCCAACCCACGACTACTACGATACCGGTGCAGTGCTCTCCCAACTGAGCCACCCAAAACAACTCCACGGGGCTGGTCATTTTAATGGTTAGTGGCTTGTTTCAGTGGCACCGAACGGTTTGTTCGTATTATACGTCAAGTATCCGGTTCGGAAGGCCAACCAGACTGTCTCAGAAATGCGGATTAAAGTGTACTAAAAAGCTAGATTTTTCTTCCTTCGCCGAAATCTCACCTCAGGTCTTACGTGGTAATACCGCTTTGAAAAGTAATTCCCGGTTTTGTTTTGGGAAGGGCAATGTCGTTAATATGGGGCGAACCAAAGCCAACCTTAGCTCAGAAAAACAAGGAACAAGATTCTATTTATTAGAACTTTCTGCATCTTTTTCAGGTAAAGTAAGAGGAGGAATAAGTCTGAGTTAGTTTTTCAGTATAAATATGATAAATATGATCTAAAATAGACGAAAAGACACTTCAAGTATTTTCCTAAATTAGTTGACACCTGCTTTGTTTCCACGAGAAAGGTGAATAACAGAACGCCGTGTCAGACAAAGAGAAAGAAGGAAAAATATATCAAACTATCCCAGTAACTAAAATCATTACTTAAAATTGAAATTACGAGGCTTTAGTTTGAGAGCAGCGGCAACGCTTTCTTCCTCATAAGACAATTCACTTCGGAAGCTTTACAAACAGCAGACAAGTTTTGCTGAGTTTG
>JAEMWC010001128.1:247500-259992 GCA_016490735.1 Pachyseris speciosa | reverse complement strand
GCTGAAACAAAGTGAAATATCCTTTTCACAAAACAGCAGTAAGTTTGCTCAAGGTTTGTTTAAACGATTTTATGTTGTTTATTTTTTGAAAAAAAGAAACACGCTTACATCTGCTCGGAATTTAAACAAAGAAAGTTTTAGTTATCAAGATAATTGTCTGCGACGAAGCCAGTGATTATCATTAAGCCCGACTTAATGCTTCGGATCATGAAATTGTTATTTTAATAAACAGTTTTAGCAAAAAGTATGTTTCTTAACTTGAGTGCCTTCAAGATATGTTTAACAGTACCGACATAAAATATTCCAGAAAACTGGAGATGCCAGTTTGAGATTTAAGCAGGTTTTTATTATGTCGCAATTTGAAAGTTTCTCTCGGTGTAAAGCTTGCGGTTTCTTTGTCCAGAATTGACGTTAACCTATATCACTGATTCTTCTCAAATTGTATTGTAACTTATTTCGCGATTTCATTGAAAGCCGATCTGCCTTAGTTCATCGATTGAACCCTCTCGGAAAAAAATCTTGATTCTTTTGCCTTTGTGAACAAACTGATTAACCCTATACACGCGAAAAAGAAAGTCTACAGTGAAGTAGACACAATTTAAACGTTGGGTGTTTCACTGGTTCGAAAGTTTACTACCACGCAATTCCGCGAAAGAATCTCTGGGTAATTTGACTTGATGATATCCAGGACGGAATTTACAAATCCTCCGAAATTTCAGCCGCTTTTAAAGAGAACTACACGTTGATCAATCTACAAGGCACGCAGTAGGAATATAACTTAGTACACGTTTTATCGAAAAAGGAAGCACTTTGTCTCGCAGTTTCCAAACGGAAGTCCTTGCACTTTACAGTAGCATTTTGTTTTCAAAAAGATGTCGCAGAAATCCAGGCGCCTCTTTAATTTCCTATCGACGTTAAATTAGCCGGCATTATTCTGAGCTCTTGCGCGTTGAGTTTTTCTAAATTCAAGCTCTGTATAAAATGGCCAGAGGGAATAGAAAGTGGTGACTGTATAACAGAACTATGTTCTACATTACCCTGACTGAGCTGGATGACTCGAGATGAAGCCATCCACCATCGCGCAAATTGTTTATGCTAGGTAGTGCGTTTATTTCTACAAAGTATAAACGCAGTTGTTGCTTATCTTAGCGTGTATGCTTCCTGGTGCCTTACGACGAGCCAGTTGTTCATAATAAGTCATTAAGATTTCAACTCACGGTCTCCAGAAACGGAAATTTACAGTTACCATTAGGATTTCAGCACGCTGTTTTCACCCCAAAGGGCAAAAGTCGGAGTATATCGGATGGAAATTAAAATCAACAATGATTTAACATAAATGGGCTCACCACGGTTCTGGAATGATTCCACTTTTTTCTTTAATCAAAATTTCGATTATATTTCGGGAAATTTTTATTTGCATCAACCCAGTGACGTACTTTGTTCTCCGGTACCCTGCGTAGCTGGCGGGATTGTAGACGCGCGGAGTAAAGTGCCGCTAAAAGCGAGAGGCGAAGCCGCGAAACTCAGCCGCCTCCTCCTTCGCGCTCCTACAATACCGCTAGCTACGCAGGGCCTCGTGCGCTTTATCTTCGAAATATTCCTGGTGGGGGTGGGGTGAACTGAATTTGTAGCTGTAATGGAAACATTAATCTCATAAAAGGATGAAACAAAAAATAAACAAAACAAAAAAAAAAAAAAAGAAAAGAAAATTGAGGGCAACCACACCACGCAAAACTACCTTGTTGTAGGAGACACTCTGTGAAAATCCGATTTGTTGGGCAACGGTTATGTAATGCACAGAACGCATGCGCACAAAGAAAAGGATGCATTAAAACAAGGACATCTGGTATTTCAAGCAAGACTGATATGAAACAGTCCATGTGTAAACATTTCAATGAAAATATACAGCTTGTTTCTTTGAAGACGTACAATTAATCTTTGTGGCGAGTTACTATCCGTGATGTTGGGCAAATTCGCAGTCTTCAAATCAGTTACAAAAAAGTATAATTTATTTGAAGTGTTTTTTTGTGCTATAATTTAAAAGCCTGCTTCATTCTGGTTTACAAATGATACCTTAAAAAAGTTTTACTAAATAAGCTGGTGTGCGTTTATCTTGTTTCCTTAAGTGTTTGCCTTCTAATATATTCTGAACACTACTTACACGGTGATAAACGAAGTTCAAATAATGGTTTGCTAATATCTCGCTGATAGCCACTCGATGAAATGGTTTAAACACTCTTAGCAGCGCGCCACCTTGGAGGGGGAAGGGAGGGGAAGGCAACGGAAGGGAGAGACGCATCTCGCGAGAGCGCGAGTCTCTCGTGATGCACACGAATGGCCCGCATTCTTCCACCCTCTCGATGCCTGCCATGCAACCTAATCCACGCAATATACTCTTCAGTACACTCTTAGTACACTCTTCAGTCTTCCTATGTTTTAACGTCTATACGACTAACGCACTAATACTAAAACAACCGCTTTCTGAATGTCGCTTAAAACGTCTAGTAACGGGTCTCGATATGTGACAGCCCGCCGGCACTGAAATGCTTCTTGCTGTTTAGGGAGATTTTGGCCGGGGCACTTGACGTCACTCTTTTGTATTCGCCTTTACCGAGAACACACGATTGTGGCAACACACTTCCTTATGAATTGCAAAAATAAACTAATCTTCATGTTGTTCTTCAGAGGCTTGCATGGGGTTTTTCAGCCTTATGAGCGTCTTGGTCAACTGTCACTCCACTGAAGAAACCAGACGAGTACCGTAGAGCTCTCTTGCGCTGCAAGATCGATTCCCGGTCGGTTTTTCCGAACTCTTCTTCGAGTCGTCGGCGAGAGCGACGCGACTTGCGACGCGAAGAGCTCAAAGAAGTATCTCTGGAGTCGATAGAGCTGTCTTCTTCGAACGGCGTTGACTTCTGCAACAGAAGTACAGGGTAAATTAAGACAAAGTTGCGTGCCAAAAACGATTTTGATTCTTACCAACAGCAATGTGATGGTTGCTGTGGCTAGGTCTATTTGATGGAAAACCCAAACCAATCGCGACTTGTTTCAAACGCACTGGCCCTGCTTTGCACTGTTTTTTTTGTTCTCCTTCACTGAGTTAGCCCGTGGTGCATATTTTGCAACGCTTGACACTGGTTACACGTCTTTCCGACTCTCGCACTGGTGCTGCGTACGTTTGAGTGCACTGCAGTCCACACCAGTTGCATGTTTTCTAGCGCCTGCAATACTTGAACGTTTTTTCGCGCTTGTCAACGGTTTCTAAGTTCATATTCCTATTCCATAGTATACAAAATCACACTGTCTGCAACTGAATGGTTTTGTAGTGCTTCCGTATGCTCAGGGTGTCTCTGAAAGAATTGGTCGCTTATTAAAACAACAACAGATCCAAGTTTCGTACAAGCCGCAAAAAAACCATCAAGAGTCCTCCACGACCGAAGCTGCAGGATAAAACCGACCGTCCATCTTCTGAAATAGAGTACAAAATCAGTTGCAGACAGTGTGATTTTGTATACTATTTTCAACGTTCTCATTAGTTTATAGCATGGTACATGGAGACGTTCTCCAGTTTAAGGAACGAGGAAACAAAGAATTTTAAGCGTACCTTAAACTCGTTAGGTCTTTGCCTTGGTCCGCTATTATTGTATGGTGGCGGTGACTGTGTTTGAGAGTACCTAGGAGAATTCAGCAAGGGCTCTCGCTCTGGAATTTGTTGCAGCTTTGAGTGACTTGACAACATATCCGAACTCCTAAGCATACTCGTTTTCGAGCTTCTTCGTTCTCCGTACAAGTTGTTCGTGGGTAAGTCGGGTTCTTCGGCTCCGTCGGGACGCCGATCGGATGCCGATTCGGATGGGATCGAGGAGTAACGAGACGAGCTTCCTTTGTAGAATGGGAACGCCTGCAGTTGAATCACATCACCCGCAGGGGTGTCTGGAATTGGTTCTCCTTCGATGTGCCTATGAGCAAATGAAATTTTGGTCAATTTCTGCTAAATGCGTCCATGAAAGGACGTTTTACAGACTTTGTAAGGTAAATAAAACTTGGTTTAGATATGAGACAAAGAAATAGTAAAGAGGATGCCATAGAAAAATCAATAGTCTAGTGGACTGTACTGGCTAGAAGAGTAGGTGAGAAGGATTAACTGGACTCTTAGTAGTCATATATATCTGTGTAATGATAGAGAAGAGCAAAATAAAGTTGTCGTTGTTGTTGTTCATGAGAGTTGAAAATGAAACTGGAGTGAAAGCTGAAGGCCTTTCTCTCTACTTTGCGCTGATTCTCATACGAACCCATCAAATTTCATGGCTGTCAGTGATTCTAGCTTTAATTTATTTCAACCAGCTTAGAGCATTACCTTTTCTGTGCACTGTCCATTGGCGGCGGTGTGTCCATTATAGGGGACGGATAATATTCAGGCTCATTTTCATGGACCCCAGTGGTGGACCCTATGCGGGACAACCTCTTGGATGAGCCTCGCAGATCAGTGTTGGATTCTTTGATTGAAGGCCTGGTCACTGTGTATGTTTTCCCGTCAACTGCAGTGGTTTCGGATCCGTAATACTGAAACGACAAAATTGAATACATAAAACAGGGAACATCACTCGCGCTTTGCATTCCAAACTACCTCTACTTAAAAAAGGTTTTTGATTGAATATCGATCCTAAATATTTGATCTACGCGATGCGAAGGTTTCTTTAAGAATATCGATATTCGCGAGAAATATCGTTTGTTTCGATACCTTTCCTTACCGCTCACTCGTGAAGTTGCCTTCCAATCGTTTCTTTATTCACTGTTATTGTTGTTGTTCTTGGTATTGTTTACTTTCGAGGTCGACTAGAAATTTAGCTCTTCTTTACTCGCTCATACCTGAACAGTATCTGTGGTGCTGTAGTAGTTCCGCTTTTCCGATTTTGCGGCGGTTTTCTTGCTCTTGTACTTGCGCGGATAATCGGTGATCTGAAAAGCGTTGAAACATAAACAAATTAGAGGAGGGACAAATACAGTTCCATGTACTGGCAGGTCGAAGAGAAAAAGAATCGAGTGAAGGGCTTAAGGTGTAAAACTAGCAGTAAAGATAAGCCGGTTTGCTGCGCACGCTCACTCCTAAGAACGCCAAAATTTGAAATTGTATTGTAATTCTTAATTTCGTTTTGTAAATTACCGAGAAACAAGTACCACTACCGGAAAGTACTACTTAATATCTTAACCTTGAATGATCAACCTACAACCAACAGTACAAGGGATCTAAAAGTACTTATCAGTTGGTTTCATCTGAAACGGCCATCTAAGGATATTACTATAAATTATTATTTTTGTTGTTGTTGTTGTTGTTGTTATTATTATTATTATTCTACGAATCATATCACATGATGAACTTAGATCTGACAGTAGGAGTGACATCTGCTACTAAGCTATAGTTTCATGATATACCTTTGTTTTTGTTTTTTCAGCCTTGTGAAATACCAACCAACCATTGTAATTGGAATATGATATATTGAATATATATTCATAACAAAAGAAAGGGTTTCTTGGCAAAGAAGGGAAAAAATCCAATCCACTTACTTCTTGTTCCAAAAGACAGTACACAAGCAGCAAAATTCCCTACAAAAAATAGTAAATGAATAATAAAGAACTCACGCGTACAATTAATCGCATCACCGTGTCTCCAGAGCCAAATCTCAGTTTCTATTGCGTGGCCGTCACGCACAACAAATAACGATGTCACGATATATTACCTGCAACGCACAAGCACCTGCGAACACGTACTTCCAGAAGCTGGTCTCGTGATGCTTGACGAAGATGGCAGCTAACACCCAGGTTCCGGCGATCGCAACAGTTAGAAGAAAGAGGAACACGACTGAAAGACTGTGGAGACAAAATGTTCATTGCTAATTACAAACCGAACAGTGGCATATTAATGATTTTATCATTACCATAAATTAAAATTAATTAAAGCTAGCGGTTTAATTTGCTCGGCTGGTGGAAAACTTTTGGCGGCAAAATCTCGACCAGCTACGCGGCCTAAATTAGTATTAAGCAGCATGGTCGTTGATTCAAGTTTCACAAATCGCAGGTCGTGCAATTAACAGTTAAAAGAAATCTTCGACAATTACTAACATAACAAAACCATTTCCAGTGGGTTTGGAGAGGAGCAGTTATCGTGTAAATTTCTACATTCTCAAGCAATGGCAACGAAGTATTGATTTTAAACTGCACCTAACCCCAACTTATTTTTCCGCTAATTAATATAATACTTTGTACCTATTCCAAAAACATTTAAACTTTATTTCAAACTTTGGACTTTTTATGGGCTTCAAAACTTACGATAAACAAAGCATCATCGGTACATGACCGAGTCAGCTGGGGCGTGGGTCTATTCCCCAGTTGACGTCACAAACTACTTTGCATGCATGTTCACAATGACTTACCGAATCCTTACCGAGATGCAAATAAGTTTGTGACGTCAACTGGGGAATAGACCCACAACCCTTGCTAGCTCGGTCGTGCGACAGATGATGGCTAGATTTCGTAACTTTGACAGCCTATAAAAAGTCAAGATTTGGTTTAAGAAAGGCGCAAAGCGTTTCGTACAGTTTCAAAGCTTTATTTTAGCCAAAAATTTATTTCGGGGTTAGGGGCACTTAAATGTTTCACTGACCAGACTTTCCTCTCGTCAACACTGTTAAAAGCTCTTCCTTTCACGCACATAATCATCACCAGCAAGACTAGGCTAACCTGGAATGAAGCATTACAACCATCAACCAACTGAATGCAGGATAAATGAACGGAAAAATGACCGATCCGAGTGGGGAATGACTGACTTACATAGTGACTTACTGTTGTTGTAACTGACTGGCGGTCTGAACAAATAAATGACTTTGTGTCTGTTTGTCTGTCTACCTGACTGAAAGATGGACTTTGTTGACAGACTGACCTACTTTGACCTACTGACTAAGTGACTTACTGACGGTATGAACAGATAAAATGTTGAACCACTGACTGACTGACTGATACTCATTTCTTTAAGAGGGGTTTAGGAGAAGTGACTTGCTGTTGACGGGCAAACTGCATCGCTGACTGAACACCTGACTTTTAAAACAACTGAGTGAACGGCTCCTATAAACTAAATGGCTACTGACGAGTGTTCGGACTGGCTGACCGAGTGACTGACTGACTGATTGACTGTTTGCAAGAAGACACCAGCGGAAGATCTGTTGAAAATGGCGACAGGCAATATTTTTCTTTACTCACAAAAACAAATCCCGCAGCAGGGCAAACATAGGCCCACATCAGCACAGTCGAGTAATCAAGCCAGCACCTGAAAATAGCAACAAAAGAGAATGCCGTTTTAATCACTTTAGGAAAACATATAAAACACCTATCTTAAGACCGGTGTTATCACTATAACTATAAATCGCAACATTCGAGAACAACAAAATGAACAAATCAGGAATTGCATCAAATACAAGTTCGCCAAGCACGGGAAAACGTCGACGAGTAAGGTACGAGTGGTTGCGGTTTGAAGTCCTGTTGGTTGATAAAGTTTGTTTACTTAGTCATGATGTGTTGCTCACCAAAACTGCAGCAAAAGCAATATCACTTCCGATTCTCGTTGGAAAACCACACATGACATTCCTTCAGTCAACTTAGGTCGCGAGAGTTTTTGAAGGAGAATTTTTTATATTTTCCAACAGCGTTCACGAATGCTTTCGTTAGATTTTAATGAACTCAAACAAAACATGATCTTGTAAACCCGCTGCAATAGCCTCACCATTCTCCGTCTCCGTATCCTTGCAGCCGTGTTATACCCAGAGAAATTGCTACAGGAATCATGGGGAAAACTACAAACAAAAAGAAAAAAAAAATGAGGTTATAAATCATTTGGATCAACTTAAATCAAAGGAACAAAGTAAAAGCTAACCAAGAAAATTGACCTTTCACTTCAAGTTTACTTTAAGTTTTTCAACACAAATAGGAAACCTCAATAGTTTTCTTTGTGAACGGCTGATCTTGGTAAATCTTCGGCTTGGAAAATGTATCAGATATATTGTCCACTTACTCCATCCAATAATATAGAAGTATTTGAATCGGGACGGATTTTTCTTTTTTCCTGTTATGAGATTCATGAAAAGTTGGAGTCCCTCGCATACCGCCCAGCAGAACATCGCGATGAAGAAGTATTGAAGAAGAGCAGCGATCACAGTGCAGACCACCTGGAAAAACAAACAAGCAAATACATCTCAATGTATAGTTCATTTTGCAATGTAAAATGGTCGCAGTTATCTTTATATGAGGCCCTCCAAGGGGTAGTAGCGACAAGCGACATGCGACATGCGACATGGCTCCCATCCTTGGAGACCCAGGGGCAGATAGTCGGGTTAGGACAAAGACTCAGGACGAGCGAAAGTTCACTCGTCCCATCTCTACTATCTACCCCTGGGTCTCCGAGGATGCATGGCTCCTGAAACAGACGGCAATCTTCTCCCAAAACACCGACAACCGACAGTAGTTGGCCGAAAAATGCGACAGTTTGCGACAAGGACAATTCACTCCTCATTCCTCTTTGTTTTCTTTGAGACATTGACATTTGTCCCTGACGAAAAAAGCGAGAGACAGTCGTGAACGAGCGACAAAGCGGCACCGAACCAGAAGGCCTCTCGTATCGCATTATATCTTGAAGTGAGTCAGATTTACTTTTCGATTTGAGAGAGAACTGCCAGTTTTGGCGAATATTCGTTCAATAATTTGCGAACGATCAATCACGGTCGTTGAACTTTCGGAGAGCATTTTAACGAATGCTTGTGAAGCGCATCCCCTCCATTCGTTTGGTACTCGTGCACAGCCATACAATAATCGGCCTTGTCTGTTGTTGTTACTTACCTGAATCCTCGTCAATTTGAGCCCGCCAAGGAAGAGAGTGATACCAGCGATTATCGCTAAACAGAGGTTTATGTGGATAACAGAACGCTCTACTTTGCGCTTACTATGAACAAGAATCAACAGAAAAAAAAAAAAAAAACAGTTAGTTGACACTTTAAAGCACACAGTTATGAGAGTGGTTAAAATGTTCAAACTAATCCCAGCGAACATATATTGTTTATTGTAGAATCAGAAGCGGAAGCACATCTTGGCTAGCCGGCGTGTTTTCGCGGGTATGCTTTCCCGCGCTTGGCGGCTGGCATGTTTTGCCGCGCATATTCACACAAGTGCATATTTTCTCGCATTAATGAAATTGACGGTACCAATCGCGTGGTTCATATCCGGTAGTTAGCACCGTTGTATCTTTTCGCGAAAACAGCTCATGCTTCCCAAACTGGAACCTGTGGTAAGTTTAACCATGCTTAGGCCGAATATTAATCAGTTACTATTTACTGATTTGATTGTTGAATTAATGACCTGTAATGATAATATTATTAATATGCAGTTTGTTAAGTTTATTTCCTCGTGTTTTGATTCACGAAACAAACTGTTATCAAACTAGTTTGTTTCTTGTTATCTTAACTCCTTTATTTGCTTTCGCGATACTGTAACATTTTATCTTTCAATCCGGCACTGTTAATCCCCGCGGTATCAACAAGAGCTTTTCATTCAATTAATTTATTCCTGTTTATCACGTTACCATGTTACCACCAATAGCGTAGCTCCTTCTTCTGTATATAAACCATACACAACCCACAATTCCTCGATTCGCTCCGACGAAGGGCTAACGCTCGAAACGTCAGCTTTCCAAATCCCTGTACGGTGGTCAATTTACATTATCAACTCAGTTGATAAACCAAATTTTTATTCAAAATAAAGCTTGATTGTTGTGTTGTTGTTTTATTTGCGCGTTGCATGCCCTGGCTACACATTTTACCTTGTTGAACCCAGATATATGTCTAAGAGTTAAGGATTGTGACTGGCTCGTTCCATACGATGCGTTTGTTTGATAGGCCAAGTGTAATTTGCCTGATTTTGGCTTCACTTTTGCTTCATTTCGCTCTGTGATTGGTCAACAAAACTCGCACCACTCTCTCAACCAATGAGAAGCGAAACCAAAACCAATCGCGACTTGCACGCGCGCATTTTCCTGCGCTCTTCGCCGCCGGTTACATGTAATTACTTTTCAATTCAATTCAATTCAATTTATTTAAACACACAAATACAGTGTATTAGAGAAAGAAAGATTATTACAGTAGTTTTACAAACTTTGAATTCTGAATGTCTTATTGCTCTGTGTATCTCTGTTGTGATTGGCTGGAGCAACTGGTTTGGTTTTGGTTTTATAACACTCAACTGAAAATTGCTAAATAAATACCAACAATGAAGGATGGGCAGTACGTACCAGTAAATATACAAATGTCTTATCAACGCTATTAGGGCGGCCAAGAGCAGCACGCCACAGCCAATGTAAATCACGAGAGTTAGCACCAGTTCCTAGAAAATAAATAACAAAATGAAAAGATAACAAACAGCGAATGAATTCAAAGCAGCTCGAACTGAGCGTGAACGTGAACTTCCGTCCCGCTTCAGGCCCAGTTAAAATGTTACACGAGACAATTTTTCTTGCAACTTGCAACGCAACGATGACGAATAAAAAACCTTTCAAGTTGCAGAGGGGGTGTCACACGCAAGCAACTTGTCTCGCAACATTGCGAAAAGTAGAGGGTCGTTCTACTTTTCTTGCAACCCGCAACGCAACAATTGCAGTTGCAAAATGGGGTGTTACACGTGAATTTTTTCTTGCAACTTGCAACGCAACGTTTGTTGCGTTGCAAGTTGCAAGAAAATTGCTTCGTGTAACATGGCCTTTAGATTACCTTGTCATACACAGAAAGAGAAGCAAAGCTGGTAAGATGATCACACTCGCACACTGTTCCGTTACTCGCACTGGACACCAAACGACAGCCTTCTGATGACCAACTACCACCGAGTTCCTTGGATCTGCAACAATTGCAAGATTAAAACTCATGTTTCGATGTATTTGGAGGATTTTATCAGAAAAGCCAAAGTTGACAACTTACTTCTCAAAGTCCCAATACACGCATTTGGTAACCGTTTCTTTTTCTGCTGGCTAAAACGGAAGCACAAATGGGGATGGCTAGTTATTGCTAAGATACACACTTTATTTGTTACTTTTTTTTTACAGTATCTACCGATGGCATGCATACCTTTTGATTGGTCAAAGTTATTCTCACAGGAGGGTCCAGTTTTCCATCAGACGGAGTGGGAGATAGCGAACTGGACACTATCGGAGAACTCACATCAAACCTGTAACAAAAATGTCAAAACTGCTTGGCTCCTTCGACTTCACGTATTAGGATTCGCAAGTTTGAATCACGATTATTAAAAGACGGCTGAACTCACTGAATGCAAGGCTTACTTTTTTATCCCCTCTCCTCTCTTAGGCATTAGGTCACCCAGGTCTTTGAAGAAAAAACTAGTTATTTTCACGATTGTCCCATCTGAAAACAATAAAATGTTTTGAGGATGTAAAGTATAATAATAATAATAATAATAATAATAATAATAATAATAATAATAATAATAATAATAATAATAATAATAATAATAATAATAATATGCTATCGCCCAGGATACCGCGACTCTCCGGGACTTTGATTTTAATGAAGGAGATGATGGTGATGGTGGTGATGATTATGGTGATGGTGATGGTGAAAAAAAAAATACGCCCAACAGCACGCACGCTTTGCGAATTTACAAGATACCCACTTTGGAGTTGAGATTTGACTGAAAATGATGAGATGAACACGGATAACAGGCTCAGACTGGTTTTGCGTCGGAAAAATGCTTCATGGCATAGCCACGACGACGCAGAATCCAATGCCAAGCAGCTTTGTTACCCTGCGAGAAAACTTCCATTTTAACGTAGCATAACTTTATAGACAACTTTCCCAAATCGGGATACACGACCTACACCTTTTCTTCAACTGCTTTTTTCTGATTAGTAACTTTAACATTCTCTGGAATATGCTCTCGCCAATTCTATCCGCGCGAATGGTGCTTCTGTGCTTAGTCTGTCTCTCTCGGTCCTTTTTTTCGTCCAGTTATGTGTCTCCCGCGCCCTAAACATTAAAACTGTGTCGTTCTCGATAACTAAGGCCAATAACATCGATCACGAAGAAAACAAATTACCTTTGTATTTTCCAAGCAGTTCTTTAGGCAGACGAATTTGAGCGGAGGCTTCGTTGTTACTTGTTGCGTGTTCAGGATACAGGACGTCGCTAGAAATTTGCTTCGCTTCTTTAACCATCACTCTCATTTCTAGAAAAAGAGAGCAAGACAGAGAGAAATCAAGAGACGTAGAAATGGAAGCCTTTGGGGCAATTACACAAATGGACACGTGTTTAAGGCAAACCTCGACTTCCAGTTCATGAACCAATTATCGAGTTTTAATGATAATTTTTGATAATGTATTCGGTAATTTTTGATAATTTTTGATTCATAAAAGGCTTTGAGTAAGAACAAGCTAAGACTTCCAGTTCTTTA
>JAEMWC010001128.1:185000-242500 GCA_016490735.1 Pachyseris speciosa | reverse complement strand
TTAAGTCCTCTTATCGGTTTATGATTCAGAGCGTTTAGAGGACTGTTGTCAGCATTTGCATTTCAAACTGTAATATCTTCAACAGTTTTTAAATATTTTCACAAATAAATTCTTGCCTTTAGCACTGTTTTGAGTATTTCTCGTAATTTACTTCAGACAAACAAAGAAGCACTGGTGACAGTAACCAGTGCAATGTGACCCTGTAGAAGACACCTGGCATTATAAATTAAGAGTTTCACTTTGGCCGTCTGAGAGAATCGAAAAACACTGCATTTATCTGTACCTTTGCATTCCAGTGTTCCATCTCCTTCAAAGCCTTTCTTGCATCTACATGAAAATGAGCCAGGCGTATTGACGCAGTTGGCGTTTTGGTGGCAGCGAGATCCCTCTTCACATTCGTTTTTGTCTAAAGAATTTAAAACACACACACAAAGTTATCGAAGGTAAAATGCGGTCCGAAACAACAAACACAATACAGGAGTAGGCTGGTGAATAATCACCAAAAGGTCTGGCTGCAAGAGATTGCTTACTATTGTTCTAGATCAGGGCTGTTTACTAGCGTGGATAAAAAAAATCCTGGCCTTTCGTTGACCAGAAACCAGTTTTCACTTACTCTTATAAATCCAGCAATAAAGCCAGCGATGAACCTACTGAAACAAATCAATTCCTTCGCGAATAAAATTTGAAAGGACATCAGTACCTAGAAAGTACTAGAAAACTCTTTCGCAAGCCTCCTAGCAAGTCCAAAGTGAACTTCTCTCACTTTTCATCAACTTTGATGGCTAAATTGATTAAATCCACCCTGGTATTTTCGCCTTACCTCGACAAGTTGGACCAGGGGTACCCCACTGAGTGTCTTTTCCACACGTGCCACTTGAAATCTTTCGATCTGCAAGCTCGTATCCCGTCGAACACTGCAGCCATACAGTTTCACCGATTCCGTAGTATGATTTTTGTGGTGACCATTTTCCATTTGCTTGTAAGCTTGGCGGCATACAAACCGCTATAAACAACGGAACAAAATCAACAACAGGCTAATAAAGATGTATGCTGTCAATAGAAATAATGGAAACGCAACGAAACATTCCAAACACGAATCTAAAACAAATAAAGCCGGGAGAGTAAGCAACAGGTGCAATACGCAGGAAAAAACATAACCGGTATAAAGGGCGGGAAAACACTGAGACGAGACTTGCCAAGAGGCAATTGATACCAAGCGCGAGCAAGCCCGCCTAAACTCTATCACGTTTGGTTTTCACGTAAATAACTTCTGATAAGTTGAACTGTTTGAAAGAGGGTACAGCCTCGATGACTAAATTATTATAAATTATATATGATTGTTCCAGACGGCTTTCAATGATCAAATGGCATATTCGATACCAACTTCTCTATTAACGAAGCGTCATTATTGAAAAAAAATTGCTAGGAGTCAAAAACAAGTGAGGTTCAATTGAAATTAAACCGTCTACAATCTGTGACTTGCAAGTACTTGTATTAACAGGAAATCAGATCAGAAATAAACCACAGTCAATTTCTAAGGACTGAAGAAGTGCAAACTTTCCATTGCTTCAACGAGGACAAGACCTAAAATCGAAAATAAAATGATACTTTCAGAACTTGAGAAAGATCAGAATTGCAGTGATGAGACTTACCAACGCAACTGAATCCATCTCCAGCGTAACCACTGCTGCACTGACATTTGTACGAGCCCACGGTGTTCAAGCAGCGGGCTTTTTCGTGACAGCTTCGAAGATTTGTGCTATTTTTGTTGGTTGAACTCGAAGCGAGGATCGAACACTCGTCAATATCTGGCCAAAGATGTAAGAAAAAATACCATCAGGCTGTTTTGTGGTCCAAAGGTAAAAGTTCGTATGCATGTGTCCTATTTCCTTGCTGCTCCAGAGTAGAAAATACTAGGAAAATGGGAGACATTCCTGCACGTGTCCCTGTTGTTTGCAGCCGAAGTTAGATTAACATGGTGGTAACCAGCTCGAGAAAGCCAATGGCAACTCTGGCTACTGCGCGCATACCTTCTTTAGTTGTTCCTTGACCCCATATTATGTTATGATATTTTCTGTAAACGCCATGTAGCGGCTAGCGTGTACAAATGTTGTAAACAAAGCAGCGAATAAAGAAAGCTGGAGTTGGAGTTTAGCGCATGGTTGTTTTGAGTTTGTTTTAAGGAAAAATGATTTTCAAGTGATTTGTGATTATTAGGATAGCAACTAAAGAAAGATGGTCCCCTACTGGAGATGCTAACTATCTTGCTTGAAAAAGCCCTCTTCAGAGTTCCCTCTGTCTCTTTTCGCAGATATTGCGGGCTAATAACTGACCAACATCAGTATCTTATGTTGTCAGAAGTGTTGTTTATGGGTCATCATGTAAGAACAATTCACATTTTGCAAGCTTACCAGTACAGCGAGGGAGGGCCTTGTCCCAATTTCCATCATCATGGCAAGTAAGATTCCCATCCTGTTTGTTTTCATATCCTTGTTTGCAGCGAACAGCTACTTTTCCACCAACAGCGAAAAACAGGCGATTCGGTTGGCGAATGGCGTTCGGCTGAGGGTCAATTCTACAAGCGACTGAAATTGGCAAAAGTAGAAATACAAACTTAAATTGCAAGCAAAAAGTACTAGAATTAAAAATAAACCGGACGCTTACCATAAGTTATGAAGAGCCGTATGGTAAGCTAACTTAAAGACAGATTTTCAGTTTATCAACTTAACGTAAACGAAAGCTGGGATAACGACTTTTGAGATGTCTCGCAAATGAAATCAACATTCCCGCATTCCGAACTTATACATTGTACGACAGAAATAAAGTTCCAAAGTGAGTGAATTAAGAAATACAACATGATAGAAATGTTGCTAGAAAAGAAAGAAACAGGCTCACACAGTAAAATGTAGGTTTCTGTAAGACGATACCACTATGAGCATTTCTAGTCACTGATAGGATGTTAGTCCCCTTAAATTCTGGGAAACGTTGTTTATAAATTCACTGTTGTTTTGCAATACACTCCAACCCACATGAGAAATCGAAAACTGCTAGAAATAACGGGAGTTCGAGATAGCCAATAGTAAATAAGAGAGAAATTTAGACAAGGGAAACTAGTATCAATTCCGCGAGATAGCGGGAAATTCGAAATAACTGGGTTTCGAGGTAGCGGGGATCTCACGTATTTTACGCTACACAGCACATGAACTTACTGTAAACACTAATAATAATATCCGTCGTTATGGTCTTAACTTTATTGGAAGCCGAGCACTTGTAGCGCCCTTCGTCAGCCTTTTGGATATTTTCAATCCGCAAGCTGCCATTGCGTAGCTGTTGGGTTGGGGGCTGGCCCGAGCCAACCTTGGCCCAGCTGATTCTCGGTACAGGGTCCCCACTCGCTTGACAGTTGTACACAGGACTGCTACCAGATGGCTCAGCGGCACCTTGAGGCACGATGGTAAAACTTGGAGGAACTAAAAAAAGAGAATTTGTTTAAAATCAACAAGAAAAACCTTTTTATTGGGAGTTTGCCACGGATGCAAGACTTTTGACAACTTTTATTTATAGAATAAATAAATGTCCTTTCTATGCTGAATATTTATTTATTCTATAAATAAAAGTTGTCAAAAGTTGTCAAAGTTGACTGCGTAACACAGAAAAGCGATTTTATGAACGACCAATCGGCATACCTCGACTTTTATAACCAGATTAAATCGTAGAAAGCGAGAAAGCCCAAATGGTAACTCGAAACATGAAAACAGGTGCAGGCCAACTGGCCAACCGGGCGAAACATAAACTGGCGCCAAGCGCGGGAAAAAGTGAACTGGTGCCAAGGGTGGAAAAAATAAAATTCCCGGCACCACGCGCGGGAAAACCTGAACTGGTGCGAAGCGTGGGAAAACATGATCTGGTGCTAACCGCGGGAAAACATGAACTTGTGCGAAGCGCAGAAAAACATGAACAGGTGCAAAGCACGGGAAAAAGTGAACTGGTGGCAAGAGTGGAAAAATGAAATTCCTGGCACCACGCGCGTATGACCTATGACCTTCATACCGTTAAGAGTACATATTGGTCCTCCTATTATATCCGTCTAGAATAATTCCTTTACACGAGACCTGACGTGATTTCACCTTTAGTTCGTAGCTGTGCCGGATCGCTATTCTCGTACTGGTGCGAAAACTCCAACCGTTGTCTTTTTGTAACCGCTTCAGTTGTGACTCTCATTTCGCATTTTTTTTTAACCAAGTCATTGCGAAATAGAACTCGTGCCTCCATAAAAGTGATTTAGAAATCTAAATGCACTACAAAATTTTCATCTCGTACCACAATAAGAGTCGCATCAAAGTCACCTGAGTTTCCCCTCAAGATTGCTTTTGTTTGGTTATTTATATATTCAGCTATAAGCCAAGTCGCAAAACAACAACAACAAAACACATGTCTTTTGAGACTTTGAAACGTAAAATGTTCTGAAGCCAACCAAAAGACGCTTTATGGTATCTCTGTCACATACCTAAAACTCGTAGAAAAGCTGAAACATTGGTGTATCCCACATTATTTTGACCACGGCAGCGATAAAATGCTTCATCTTCTTTCTGTACGTGGCTTATTTTTAGAGAACCATTCGGGAAAATGGTGAATCGTTTGCCAAGCTTGAGGACAGAAGTCAGAGATGTTGATCCATGAGAACGCTTGAACCACATGATCTTAGTTTCCCTGCGATTCGCTTTGCAGTCAAACATCGCTGTCAAATTGACTGGCGTCTCGAGGTTTTTGGGCACCTCAGCGATTACAGGTGGTTCTGGAAAAAAAAAAGTATGATTTAACCCACAAGCAATTTTTTTTTTCAAGCTTAATCTTTAAAAGTCACTTCAATGCCGTTCAGTATTGTGGAGTTTAGAACTAACAAAAGCCTTTTAAATTGGATTCGTCAGGGTTTCCGACATTTGAAGCTTCCTTAGGTACTTATTATCTCCCCCCACCCCCCTGGGTCACAGGACATCAAAGCACCTCCAGTGAACCCAGTGAGCTTAGCCAGACAGTGATTCCCAGCTACAGCCTGCAGCCCTCGACCCCTGGGCCCAGTTGCTCGAAGCATGTTTACCGCTAACCCGGGTTAAATACCATGACAGCCTATAGGTTTTAATACATTTTAACCAATGGTTAGCGCTAACCATGCTTTGAGCAACTCAGCTCTGATCGACTGTTCTCCGTGGCAGCTTTTAGCTTACTCCATGATCTTCGTCCTTGCGGGTAACTCTGCTAGCACTCAGCCTTACAATAATCTGTATGGCCTTCCTGTGAGTGTGTCCCAGCCACATCCTGCACCTTCTACTCATCACCTTGCAGCTGCACTAGATAGTGTTGTGCTCTACGTTTCTTACTTTGTCTCAAGCAATCTCCACGTACATTTGTTGGAAAAGTCCTGCATCACACCCAGGGCACGTTTGGTGCCTCTTATTGATAATTTGTACATTTGAGTCGGGTTGCAGATACTCAGCCTGGTCTTTGGAGAGCTAGATCCTGAAATCCACCCCTTCCTAGTCATGACGAATTCTCTGATATTTGAAGAACAATGTAAAAATCTAACGGCGCTGTTAGAACCGCCCCACCGAGTCCATCAGTTTAGAAAAGAAAGGTATCCATGTCAAGGAGTGGTCCAACGCCAGTCCGTCAAATTTCTTCAAAATGGCACGTCACATTTTAAGAACGTTCTATTTTGAAGACTGACCTTCGAAGTGACACAGTCTGTTCAGTACAAGCCTAATGGATAAAGAGGTGCTGTGTAGCTGCTTCAGTGGGCCGGGAGAGAAAACTACCTCCGCTACCGTCAGCTCTTGAAACTCTTTATTTTGTTTTACAAACTGACTGGTAACTTTGCCCTTTACCTTATTTTACACTTACCTTCTACCTTGATGTTTATAGACGAAGACTTGTGTCCCCCGGTATTAACAGCGGTACAATAAAAGTCTGCCTCGTAGCTTTTCTTTGCCTTTCTAACAAAAAGCGATCCGTTGGAAATAGGCGCAAACTCAAGCTCATCCAGATGGTCTCCAAATGGCCACGGATTTGATTTACTCCAAAAGAATTTAGCAGGTGGATCCGAGGCAACTTTACAGTGGATCCAGCCTGATTTATCAAGCGTGAGGTACTGGGGACTCGCCATCTTGAACTTTGGTGCAATTGGTTGGAGACCTTTCACAGAAAATAAAATTGAAAAAACATTGTTGAAAGTAACATTCGATTTTAGTGTTCGTGACACTTACATCTTGATTCACGACACGTGGACTCATTTATCGTTCAATACAATTTAATGGAGGCTAAGGAGCTGACCCTGGTGTGCCAACTTTCAGAAGGAGGCGGGGGGGGGGGGGGAGGAGGCACTGCTTTGAACATTCATAGCGTTCTTGATGCTACATGAAACGACAATATATTTTCTCAAATTTACCCAGCGACTGTTCGGTACGATATTTCATTCAGCTTATTTGGCTATTCAATTTAGTTTTCTAAGATTTACGCTTTTATCCTATTTCAGCGCCTAATTTATGTTGGTTTTGATTATTTTTAAAGTCAACTCACAAGACGGTTTTCGGAGGTTTCAACTGAGGATACCGAGAAATCCAAGAGAAACTGATCCAGGCAGTTGTACATAACTAACGGCGTAATTCCCATGATATATGATTTCACCAACCCACTTTGCGGACATCAAAGGAGGCAGTTCTGGACTAACTATGTACCCTCCAAGTTTTTTGCTGTATGAAGGACAAAGCCATAAGGCATTCATATTGACTGAAAACCTACTGAGCAGTTCTCCTCTATGGTAGCGCTACCCTTCAAATGAAAAGTGTAATTCTTTACTTATAAGACTTGTTTATACCTGAGTGCGTGACCTCAAACAAGTATGGTGTGGAACAGCTGGCCAGATAAAGCTTTTTGCTTGCGTCAACGCCAACGCACAAACCACTGGCTTGGTGGCTAAGCTCAATTGTTCCCGAAGAAACTTCGCGCTTCGTAAACTTATCGCATGGTCCATCTCTGAGAGCCAAGAAATCCTGGGCATTCCGAAAAACACACGTTCCGCTACAGCTGTGGACTATTGTGCCATCAGGAGGTAAAGCCAACATGACACCCTCTCCCTGACAGTAGGATTGTAAAGAAAACAGGGTTCCGTCTCCGGGCGCACAAGGATTGGAACTCGCCTGTGGACTCCAACAATTTTTGGTCGTGGCGCTTCGGATTACAACAGAGAGGACATCTGTGGAAAAAAAATAGAAGCCATTTTCAACCACTGTAATGTTTTTGGCCAGTTAACGTTTAATCCCACCACCGACGGTATTGGTCCTACCTGTATCGCACCCATGCAGCTCAGTTCTCATGCATACTGTGTTTGTGGGACTGCTGAACAACTTGGGTATAATCCTCACAAACCGTGCTCGAAATCGCTCGTTAAACCAATGACTCACAACACTGTTCTGGTCTACATTGCCGTCGAAATCCTGCAACGCACGAATAAATGACAAGGTTAGAATCAATCCCTCATATCCTAGTCCTCATATCTTCTCAAACAATTAACAATTATCCTGCGAAACCGCGTGGAATATCACCTGATACTTGGCCGACGAGGCCGTAGGCCGAGTTGGCTGAAATCGTAACATGCGTGTACGTAGTATGCGTTCCGTTTATGACCACTGAATGGAAAGCGGCAATTAGGATGAAACGCAGGAGTGCAAAGAAATTCAACAAGAACAAGACTAAGGAGAATTTAGAATCCATGAAAAAATGGCGCAACAAAGTCACACGCCTGAGGAGAACGGCCATTCGAGATTATTGGCGGCAAATATCTAGTGATTCAAAATGTGACTCCAGCAAATTTTATAAGACATTTATGCCCCTCCTCAGCAATAAAAAGCATAAAGATAAAACAGAAATCACATTAAATATTCAGGGGACTCCGGTGCAAACACTGGTAGCTGATGAATTTGCAAACTACTTCGCCACTGTGGGAGACAGGTCTGTTGAAAATCATTCTTCGTGCAACTTTACCCCGGAAGAATGCAGCAGGCACCCAAGTGTTCGTGCTATAAGCAGTAAATGGGATTCTAATTTGTTTTCCTTCAGAAATATTTCCATTCAGGAGACTCTTCTAAGCTTAAATAACTTAAATCCTAACAAAGCCGTTGGCTTCGACATGATCCCACCACACGTTTTGAAAATAGCGGCAGAGGAGCTGGCAGGTCCACTTACTGAGATTTTCAATCAATGTATTTCGGAAAAGTATTGGCCGAATTCATGGAAGAAAGGCGAGTGGATCCCAGTGTTCAAAAAAGAGGACCCGCTGGAGAAGAGCAATTATAGACCTATTACTATTTTAACAGCGGTCGACAAATTATTTGAACAGCTTTTGAGTAAACAAATGTCAGCATTCTTTGAACCGATTTTTGATCCCTTTATGTCGGCCTACCGTAAGCTGTACAGCTGTGAGTCAACATTGGTTCGTGTAGTTGAAGACTGGAAACAAGCCATTGACACAGGGAAAACCGTAGGCATTTTATCGACAGATATGAGTAAGGCCTTCGACACTATGCATCCAACTCTACTGTTGGCTAAACTATAGGCATACGGCTTCTCTAACGAATCGATAACATTAATCAGATTAATGCGTTCCTTTTTCATGGACCGCAAAGGAAGAGCTAAATTAGGAACTGTGGTCAGCGACTGGAAACCAATCGATATGGGCTGTCCCCAGGGTTCCAACTTGGGACCGCTATTATGGAATATCTATCAAAATGATCTTGTCTACCTGGGCCGTTCATGTGGTCTCTCAATGTATGTTGACGACCACCAACTCTATTATGCTCATAGTAACATCAATGTCCTTATGGAGAGGATCAAGTATGAAGGTGAACGAATGTCGGCGTGGTACAAAGAAAACCATTTGGTTGGCAACTTGAACAAATATCAAGCTATGATCATTGGAAGTAAACACAAGCCATCCCAGCTGACGTTAGACATAAACGGCCATCTCATTAACATCACTGAGGAACTTAAATTATTAGGTGTCACTGTAGATAAGGATCTGCATTTCTCAGAACATATTTCAGCTATCTGTAAAAAAGCAAGTAGGCTGATTGGTGTTTTAATGAGGCTTAGGAAACTGATCCCTACCGAAGCCAAACTTCAGATTTATAAGACAGCGATTTTACCCCATCTTACATATTGCAGTCTAGTCTGGCATTTTTGTAAGGCTTCGGATAGAAAGAAACTGGAACGCGTTAACGAAAGAGGCCTCAGGGCGGTTTTCTGTAACTGGAATTTGTCATACAACAACTTGTTAAAACGCGCTAACCTTACTACCTTATGTAACAAGCGTCTTCAAGACATAGCGATATTTATGTTCAAGGTCAAACATAAGTTACTTCCTAAGAACATTCTGGAACTATTCAGCGGAACGCCATCTAATCACTACCTGAGAAATTCTGATTTCTATATCCCACGATTCAACAGTGTCAGGTTTGGGAAACATTCATTGAAGTTCTTTGGACCACGACTTTGGTCCAAACTTAGCCCAGGAGATAGAGAGAGACACGTTAACGGCCCTCAAGGCCAATATTAGAAAGAGAGATCTCGCTAGCTTGGTGGAGAACGACCTTTGTAATGGCAACTGCCCCACGTACAGTTGCTAGACGTAAATTATATAGATAAAAATTATAGATTTTAATTGAGTAAATTTTAATTATTAGATATGTTCTTTATTATTGTATATAGTCATTGTAGCCTAAGGATTTTATGATTGTAAATTCTAAAGATTATTGCACGTTTTAAGTAGGATAGTGTCCCCGATTAGTAAGCCTATTATAGGCTAGCTAGAAGATTGACACTGAAATAAAGTTATTATTATTATTATTATTATTATTATTATTATTATAACTTGCGAGTCCGTTTGGCCACCCAACGCAAGTCTGTACGCAAGTTCAACTTGTAGCTACTTGCAACTACTTGCAAGTCCGTTTGGCCTAGGCTTATATCCTTCATAAGGAAATTTAGCTGTGTGCTTATGTCTAGTCTAGTTTTGATCTCTGATTGCAATAAGCTATGCGTGATGGTCGTGCGACCTGTTCTTCGGTCGGTCGATCCGTATACGTATAACGACAGACCGTCGGTACAGCTGTGACAAACAAACTTCCCATTAACTCTTTTCCATCCAACGTCACACATATGTGATGATAAATACTGCTTCCTTTTTATGGTTTATTTCTTGTTTAAAGTTTGTCAGAACGTTATAATAATTGTGTGAATAGGACCAACTGTGTTTTAGCAATCATTAAAGCTAAAAATAACGACTACAATACCAGAATTCCGCTGCATATCACCGATCGTTTAAGGGACCGTTCATTTTTTATGAGAGAGGGGGGGCTGGTGGGATTTGGGGGGGGCCACTCGAAAAAAATTGGCTTGAAAGGGGGGCCAGCCGAAAAAAAAATGAAGGAAAGGGGGGGGGTCAGACGAAAAAATTAGATTAAGAATAGGATAAGAGATGTTTACAAATGGAAGAAAAATTGTGCTCTTTTATTTATAACAAATATGCTAAAACAGTTCCAAGGTAACAAGAAAACTTCTCAACAGCTTTTATATTTTATAAGGACAGTGAACATACCATAATAACAGTCTTGAATAGCAACAACTTTCTTTTCATTCATAAAAATGTTGTTGTCAAGCTCATATAATTAAAACCAATAATTTGAGTCCTGAATTGGAACTAACCTCGTTACCAGAGCTTTTCTCTGAGAAATTTAATGGGAGGGGCATGAAACTACTACGAGGTGTCCCCTTCCTCATTTTCGACGTTCTCTTCGATCTCGTCATCGCTGTGTTCCTCTTCTTCTTCCTCCTTTTCTTCTTCGTTGTCTTCCTCTTCTTCCTCTTCTTCGTCGTTTTCTTCTTCCTCTTTGTTCGTGTCTCCGACGTTTGAGCTATAATCTTCAGGATGCAGGAAGCAATACATCCTGTTTCTTACTTCTGGCTTAAGGTTGGTAATAAGCCTGCTTTGTGCCGCGTTGCTGAAGTAGCTTGATTGCAGTAGGTGAGCGATGAATGCTGCATCCCGTGTTAGCAACAATGCTGCTACATCTTCAACGTTTATGCACGCTTCCGGAATTGTCATGGAGGGAGGATAAAGAAGACAATTGGGAAGCTCTTTTGCAAGGGGATTTGCAACGCAGATATGATACACGCGTAGGACGTTGTTTTCAAACCGTTTGCGTTTTCTGCCCTTTGATTTCTTACGGTTTTGTTTTAATTTTCTTTTTTTTTGACACATAGTGTCCTGTTAAGCCCTTGAAGACCTGGTCAAAGGTCTCCTTCTTTTTTTCGAGGTTTTCTAATTCCCCTGAAACCTTGAGCTGCTAGGAAAGACTCTGTTCCAGGCCATAGTTACTTCCAGAAAATAGAGAAGTTTATTAACAAACATTATGAGGAGGGTGAGAACTACAGGGAGTTTCTGAAGTTTTCTTGTGGAGTAAAGGTAGGACAAGTTTGTTCTTTTTGTTGTGAATGGACTGGACCACCTATAGGGAGATGCCCTAAACCATTTCCTGATCATGCCTGCCTTCCACAGTACCACTACCTTCCTTATCAGCAGACTCCAAATGAGGGGCGTGATCCAGACGATTGGCGACCAAGAGTCCAGTTGAAAAAGGCACATGCCAGTGGTAGCAGTGGTAGTTTTGTCTGACCCAGAGAGCGTAGCTAGATTTGGAGACAAATTCATTGTGAAACCAAAGTTTGTGGTTGACTATCTCCAGCATCTTGAGGTCATAGAGTTAAAAAAAAAGAAGAGACTGGCGGAAAGGGCAAGGGAAAGTAGGGAGGCAAGAGAAAAGTCCTATGATGATTATCATTGGGCTACTTTGTGCGAAGATGCCGCCAAGCTAAAAAAGCTCCGTGTGCCAGAATTGAACAAATACTTACAACATCATGGGCTATTAAAACAGCACCAGAAGAGCAGCAAGAATGACAAAGTGAAGACAATTATGGGACACTTCCTGCAGATGAATACTCTCAGAACAGGTCAAGCCGAAGTGAGAGGCAGCAATGAACCAGGACAACTAGACAGCAGTGGTGAAAGCAGTGAAGGAGAAGAAACTGATAATGATTACAAGAGTGATGCCCCTGACTCTGAAGACGACTCAAATGATGTCGTTCTTGCTTTTATCGCCTCAGACGAGGAATATGTAGACGAGCAGCCAGCTACAACACGCTCAGGACGAGCAGTAACAAGAAGAGCTGAAATTGACTTTTCATTCTTTTGAGTGAGGATTTGTTAAAAACAGATTACGTGAAATGTAACAAAACAAAATTTTAATGCAGTAACTTTTTTAATACCTTATGAATTTTTTTTCATGGGGGGGGGGGGCTTCCAAAAAATTACTCTGATGGGGGGGGGGGGTCATGCGAAAAAAATCGGAAATTGGGGGGGTCATACAATTTTCAAATTACACTCCTCCAAATCCCACCAGCCCCCCTACCCCATAAAAAATGAACGGTCCCTAACAGCAAAGCCCAAAATGCTTGTTTTTTGGCCAGAGAATAACACCAAAATTTACACATTTTTGTGGCCAACTTTTTAATAAGAAAAACTGCCCAAATATCAAGATTCTACATTTACAGCAAACCTCAAGCTCTCTCCTTATTATCAGCTATGAAACGTTTCTCTCACATTTGGTGCCTGCCACGTTTCAGCCCGTTTCTGAGATCCAATCTTGTGTGTCTTAACTGGACTCGTTCACGGCCGAAAAGAATTCTGGGAACTGTAACCACGCCGCGAGCATAGAACTCTCCTTCAGTTCATTACATAGTTTTTCGCCACCTGGTGCTGAGCCACCCGGTGCTACCAGCAAAATGTTGCATCGATGAGTATTTTTAGCGGTCAGAACTAGCCCACATTGCCTCGTTAGCTCCCCGAATCCACTTGCAGAAAGACAAGAGAGACAGGTTCCATATCGAGCCACCATCATCACAACAGAGCGTGTTTGGCATCTCCATCAACATAAAACCGCCTCTCACCTCTGGTTTCTTTCAAAGGCTTGCCTTTACCCACATTCTAGCTTAATGATGCCAGCATGGGGGCTTCTGCAGAGGAAAATGGCTCAGAAAAGCACTCTAAAACTGACAATTGCACCACAGTCAAGCGATTCCACTGACTCGACAAACAACAGCCACTCGGGTGCATCACGTGACTCTAAAGCCTGGGTCCCCAGTATTTCAAGACAGCAGATATTTTCATAATAACTCCATATATGAAGAAGTTAAGAGCCCCAGACCATTTATTGCCCAAAATCTGGTGAAATAAATAGCACCCACTTGGATCGAAAAGGGTTAATGTAGAAAAGACAAATGTAATGATCGTGACTGGCAAGAGACTTGAATCCAAATTGGATTTTGAACCATCAGTGAAGTTTAGTGATCATGAACTAGTGAGCAATGTTTCTAGTGCTACTCTGTTGGGTTTGGACATTGATAGTCACTTATCTTTTAGTCAACATGTTGATAAAATTTGTAAGAAGCTTTCTCAACGTATAGCGCTTCTCAGAAAAATCAGAGTTTTTCTGCCTTTTAGACAAAGACTGTTATATTACAATTCGATAATTCATCCTATAATAAGCTACGCTAGTGTTATCTGGTCATGTTGTGATAAAGAATCTTTGAACAGAGTATTGAAGCTGCAGAAAAGGGCGGCTAGGGTTATTCTGTCTGCCGATAGAGATTCGCCATCTGTACAATTATTTAATAAGTAAAAATGGATTCCTTTTTATGAAGAAAATAAGATAAGCAGTTGTTCTCTAGTTTTCAAACTTATTCAAGGTACCTTAGCCAATTATTTATTCAAACATTTTACTGTAAATAATCAAGTCCATTCTAGATTTACTAGGTTTACTAAATTTAACTTAGTTTGCCCTAAGTATACACGTGAGACTGAAGGTGGAAAGTCCTTCTTAGCAAGTTAGAGCAAGTTAGAGCTTGTAAACTTTGGAATAAATTATCTTTAGAATTAAGACGTAAGGATTCTCTTCCTGCATTTAAGAAGAGTTTATATGATGTAATTTTTAAAAAACAGCTTAGTCTAAATCACTTTAGTATTTAGCTTGATATTAATATAATTTAATATTTAATAGAATCTTTAGATTTGATAGTATAGTTTTTAGATATTTGAATTTTGTACTTTTTTTCCTAATTTTGAGGGCCACAAGTTTATTAGCTTTTAGCTATTTAGTGTTACCCTCAATAAATTAAGTGTTTACTTACTTACTACTTACAGGTTTGCCCAAAAAAAAACCCTGACGTCAAAGCAATGAGAAAGCTAGAGTTCATCAAGTGATTTTTGGTTTCTGTTCTCATGTACATCTATATTATATAAGAAGCAAATCTGAATTGGCCTTTGTTTCATAATAGATAGACACCTTTATTTAAAAGCAAAATAAATAGGTAAGATTTCAGGGTACTAGTCCCTTGAGGGAGCTTACAAAGCATCTCTGCTATCAAGTACACTGATTATTGAGATACCTTTTTCAGACACAAATATGGTTTTCAAAAAGGATCTCATAAGATTAAAAATACAAAATACAACAAATTAAGAAAAAAACTAAAAAAATATAAAACTGTTAAAATGAACAAGAAACCAACTAAAATCATTGAAATTAAAAGTTTAAAAAGATTACGCTTAAAAATATTTACATTCATGGATTGTCTGATTCCCTGGCTAAGGGAGTTAAAATACTTGACGGCATGAAATGCAGTCCGTTTCCTAAAACATGATAAATATTTTCTTGAAATCTTTTGCTACTCCTTTTCGTTTTCAACATATTGTTTTGGAATTCAAACTCAAACTGCCGACACCAAAATGGTTTACGCAAACGGGGATGGTAAGATTTTCATCCTGTACCAAATTCCAAATGGAGCTTACCTGCATTTGTCCAAACTCTTTGAAAGGAGACCAGCTGATTCCATCTGTACTGTGCTGGACGGAATATTTAACCACCCAGTTAGCTGCATCACTTTGTCCTTGTGTAGAGATTCCTGACAATGTTATCTCCCTTTTCAAATCGATCTGAAGATACCTGGATGTGTCCGATCTGTCCGCGCACCACGCCCCTCCCTTGACCCCCGACGGTCGATTGTTCAGTCGACCGTCTTCTGCTTTGTAAGTCTTGGCTCCGTCAGTTTTGAAACTCGAAGCTGTGATTTGGCTGCCATTAATGGAGCCATCTTCCATTCCTAAGCCTTTATAACAAGCTGTAAATACAATTCAACAACAAAACTTGGACGATGCCTCATATTGTTAATGCGCACGGTTTTTGTGCATCTGGGGACTACGGTTTCTTGACGCTGGCGGTTCTAAAAACGTTTTTTCGCGCGGCTTACAACTATGCGATAAAAGCAGATCTTACTAAGGCCTCTTGTTATCCAAAACGAAAATCGGGGTAACCACGCATATTTCAGGGATAATTAACCCTCAATTTGGGAAGAATTTACACCATACATTATTGATCTATTTTAAGCTAGGATTATTCTTGCCTATATAGGGATCGGAACTTTAGAAACGATGACGGCGCAGCAATAAAATCGTCATTTCAAATTATAACTTCGCGTTTCTGTAACTCTTTCGTAATTATTCCAATTTGTTTAACTTTGCAACTGAAATGCTGGCGAACTATCCGGCCAGGGACTAACTTAAAGTAAAAAGAAAGAAAAGTTTACCCTCATACGCTCATGTTCGCCAGAAAACCTAAAATTTGTTCATTTCACGTTGTTGTTTTGCAAGGAACGGCATAGAAATGTACCAAAATGTTTAAGGCACGTACAGAGCTCTTTAGATTCCAATAGCCCGGCTTACTGACTAAGATCTGCTTTTCCCACGTTGTTATAATTAATAAACCGCGTAAAGTACGTCTGTATAAGAAGGCACTGGGTGTGAGATCATGATTTTGTACGCGCACAAACGCGTTTGTCCGACATTTTCCCCTTCAAAACACTTACGGCAGAAGTCCCATAGCTTGAGTGATGCGATGCTCTTGTCGCGCAATCTGTCTGGCTCGTAACAGGTTCCTGTGAATACTGAAAGGCGACGGGCGGCATTGTATGTTCCGGACAGTTTACAGTCACACATCAACCGGTTACCACCCAAGTATCTGCCAAACAAAACATCTGCCATTACACAAAACATCAAATTAAACCGAAAGCTTCTATGAAGAGTACCCATCACACCGTCACAAATTACAGCTGGGAAGAAAGGGAAAAAGAGGCATCACTGCAAAAGCTTATACTCACAGTTCTTTAAGAGCAGGCGAGTTGTCGAAAACCCCTGAAGGTACTGTTGTCAGGAGGTTGTTAGTCAAGTCTCTGGAAAATAAACGGGTTTGTCATTTACTCAGATTTTACATTAATCGTTTTAAATTTACTGTAACGGCAGATCACACAAGCAGCTCGCATAACAGAGAACGGTGAAAAAAAGAGTACTTATCGATTGACTGTCGACAATCGAGCCCCATTGACTACCTTCAGTTGTAGCAAGAAAGAGGTAGGAAGAAGGGAAATCACGAACCATACCACAACCAGGAGCCCATGGCTAGGAGCGTACAACTCCCATACTGAGCCTATGTCACGGGAATTTTACGGACCATTTTTCCGCGGAAAATAGCAACGAGGATGGCAACAGCAACAAGAGCAAAACCAAACAATAGGTTCAATGAGCGAAAACAACGGCTCTGCACATGCAGATACGTGTGATATCATCGGGGCACCTGTGGGAGTGCTGATATTCGCGGGAAATTCAATCTAAAACTAAATTGGTCTGTGAAAACGCCGTGACAGAAATATAGGGCAGCTGTACGCTCCTAGTGATGGGCTCCTGCCACAACCTAACGAAACCTTTAGAAAAGCAGCTGTTATTGCAGCCAGCCACAAGCAAACCAAACTGAGGTTGCTGAAGCTGGACTTTCACTGATTTTACGAAGCTTCCCGCACTTGAAACCGCTTGACAGTTTTCCCGTTCGTTACCGGTCACAAATTTTCCCGCGCTTGCCACCGATTGACAGTTTTCTCGCATTCGTCACTAGTTACAAATTTTCCCGCGCTTGCTACCGATTGACAGTTTTCTCGCATTCGTCATCGGTTACAAGTTTTCCCGCGCTTGCCACCGCTTGGCAGTGTTTCCACGTTCGTCACCGGTTACTTTTTTTCCCGCGCTTGCCACCGCTTGGCAGTGTTTCCACGTTTGTCACCAGTTACAAGTTTTCCCGCGTTTGCCACCGCTTGGCAGTGTTTCCACGTTCGTCACCGGTTACAAGTTTTCCCGCGCTTGCCACCGCTTGGCAGTGTTCCCACGTTCGTCACCGGTTACAAGTTTTCCCGCGCTTGCCACCGCTTGGCAGTGTTCCCACGTTCGTCACCGGTTACAAGTTTTCCCGCGCTTGCCACCGCTTGGCAGTGTTTCCATGTTCCTCACCGGTTACAAGTTTTCCCGCGCTTGCCACTGGTTGGCAGTTTTCCCGCGTAGTGCGTTCGGCACAGGCCGCAAGTTTTCTCGTGCTTTTCATCGGGTGCACATATTTCCACTCTTTTTTCTCTAAGTTGAACTATGCCTTAAAATGTTTTGCGGATTGGTCAGTCTGGTTCACGGCAGTCTGACACTTTTGGCAGCCATTAGAGAAAAACACCTATGTATAAACCACGGCAATTCAGAGAACTAAGTCTAGCCTACTTCATACACTTACAAGTTGACCAGTTTGGTTAGCGTCAGAAAGGCTGCTACACTGAATTGTTCAATCTTGTTGTCCTTTAGGATTCTGTGAAAAGAATAACAAGTCAGAGCTCGGTTGTTCTAAATCCGATTAACCCTAAAGCCTACGACACACTAGGCGATTTTAGGCATCGTTTACACGGACACGGTTTCCAATCGACACGGTTTCATGACCATGAAACCGCATCAAACACGACACGGTTCGAAGTGTTTACACGGAACCTATCCAACCGTTTACGTCATGGCAATCTCGTTCTCAGGCATTCTTGGAAGCATAACACCATCCAAAAAGTTGTCCCATCAAACACGAGTTCTCCCAGGCCGAATCCAGAATCGTCGTTTTGCTTTCCTCTTCGTTACTCTGGAGCGTATCGACGAAAAAGTTATTATTTCAAGCCATCTCTGCCTGTTATTACGATTTGCCTCTAGGTTTATAGAGACTAAAATATAAGAAAGCTGAAAAAGCGAACTTAAATTGTGATTGTGCAAGAAAGCGCTGCACTTCGGGCGAGGTTCACTATATTTACCCTTCTCGAGCCAGCCAATTTCGCACCACAATAAGTCACCGTTTTTAAATCGATGCGGTTTCGCCGTTTACACGACCAATGAAACCGTATCGTTTTGAAAACGCTCCACTTTTGAAAGCGTTTTCAAAACGACCCGGTTTTGATAACGAACTCGACCGCCGCCGTGTAAACGAAAGGCGTAACCGCATCGAAACCGATGCGGTTACAAATAAAACCGCGTCCGTGTAAACAGTACCTTATACGCCGATCGCGACGAATTTGATCGCCAGCGAATTTCGCTGGCAATTGATGCGGACACGCTAGGCGAATTTTTTTCGCCGATCGCAGTGATTTGCCCCCAGTTTTGTTCTCAGGCTCCGTCAAGGGCATCATTCCCCGTTGTTGTCGGCCATTTTGAAAAGTCGTGTAATAAAATCGCCCAATCTGATTGGCTGACTTTACTGGTATAAAATCGCGGGAACGGGCACAATAGGCGAATGCCGGCGAATTTAATCGCCGATTTCTGACATGTCAGATACCGGCGATTTTATACGCCGATCGCGGCGATTTTTCGCCGATCGCCGGCGATCGGCGTATAAAATCGCCTAGTGTGTCAGCCCCTTAAGTTTATGTCTATCCACAAACGTTGTTCAACGCTGATATTCTGCAAAATTTTATATTAAAGGACGTCAACCATGAATAGCAAAAAGCTGGGAAAAAGAAACTTTCATCCAAAAGTTAAAAACTGCAACTTAAGTTTACGCTAATCCTGGATTAAGTTAACCGGCTTTCGAAGGGCTCTCAGAAGTGTTACAAACAGCTGGGGGTCAAACCTTCATGCTCCTTTACCCTGCCACTAGTTGACGAGGCCGTAGTCGTTGGCTAAAATCAGGCGATATTTCGCAGGATTTAGCAGCATATTTGTTTTATTATTCCACACATTGATAATCACAATGTGTTGAATAATAACAATAGACGGACACTTGAATGTAAAACGAAAATTCCGTTTCCTGATTTGCGGGTTGAACTTTCTCACTTCGCCAACTTCCTCATATTTTGGAGAAACAAATATTTTTGTTAGCAAATCCAACTGTAATTATGAGCTCACCATAATGTCACATAATATTCTCAGTGACAATTGATGAACTTAAGTTGCTGGGAGTGACGATTGACACCAAACTCACTGTCTAGTTCTTAGTAAAATTCATGCAAAGATGGCCGCCTTGCGTAGAATTAGGAATTTTATTGACAGCATTGGGCAACACTGCGCTGAAATTATATAAGTCGTACATTCTACATCACTTTGACTATTGTACTCCTCTTTTAAAAGGAATTAATCACACTTTATCAGTCTATTAGTTACGAGCAGTTCCTGTCGCAGTATAATTCAGATTCTGTTAAACATAGGCGCCTGGTCCAAGCTCCAAGCCAGGACGAGTGTCGTTGTAATTCCATCTCTTATTAGATTCTATTGTAGTTGATAGTAATTTTATTACTAATTTTTAGTCTTTACACTTTCTTAATTTATTCCTACTGTAGACACACGTACATTTTTGTAACGACTCCTTTTCTTAGGCTCATCAATGTCACATGTCGAAATAAAAAATTCTCCAATTTTTTTTAAAAGGAGACTTTTTATAAGGAGATATAGCTTTCCGTACTTTGTGGTTAAGGAATCTCTTCATGATCAATGCATAAGCAAGTGTCCAATTTATATTTCCCAAAGCGGATGACATATTGTATCACAATATACTTTACGCGCCAAATACTTGGCAGTGAATGAAAATAGCAATCCGGGGCCTCGTTCGATTTAGCTACAGTGTACCACATAAGTTTCTCCGTCCAGTTATTTCCAAATTGGAAAGAATGTATCATACATACTTTTTTTTTACTACATCGGCAGCGGACTACTAAATTTTATATCATACGAGTGACATGGTGACATGACAGCTGGTTGCTCGTTCCGCTGGTCGTTCGATTTATTCAAAATTTAGCGCATATATTATGAATTCAAATTAGATGTTTAGTGACGCGATAAATAACGCTGGCCTGAAGCTCAAATTAATTACACTAAAACGAGAGCGCAGACAAATTTCTTCCACTTCCCATTAAACTAAAACGAGAGCGCTGACAATTTAGAAAACAATGTAGAATTCAAGGACATAGTCACTTACAGGAAGCTATGCTTTTGAACGGGCTAAAAAAGAACCCAATATCAACTGTAAGAATATATTACTCTGTAATCGATTCAAGGTACAAACTAATCTAAAAGCGAACGTATTCATATGAGATTCGATTATAAAATTTCAATTTCTACCTGAACGAGGAAATAAAAAAAGAAAACTCGTGACCTAGGAAAGGATATCAAATTGGACATGTTAACAATATTAGCTGTTATGCCAGGTCAGATATTGTCGATGATTTTTTTGTTCACTATAATATAAAGTTGCTAAATAAAACTTCCTTGAGAGAGAACCAAGATAAATGGCGGTTAAGGGTTTTAAGATGGTAACTTGTGGTAATGTACGTGCTTGGTGATAAAATAAACTGATCAATAGTCCATGTTACACAGTTAAGGTCAAACCTTCATTGTTGACCTGGGAAAAGTTTACAAATTGTAATTGCAGAATTTATGTCAGTGACTTGTCCAGCGTATAATTAACTGTACAGAAATGTAGAAAATTGAGTGCAAAGTTAGCCTTTAGCGATTAGCACCACAAAATGGGTTACCACACCTCGCGCCTGCAAACTGAACGTTAATTTCATCTTGTAAACAATTTAGTCTTGGTGCCAAATGCAAATATAACGTGCACTAGTAAGCGCGCTGGAAGGAATACAAGCGCTTAAAATTCGGTTCGAATGGTTTAACTCGAAGCGATCATACGTTCAATTAAATTATTAACGGCTCGAATCATCCCAAGTCGCTCACTTCAGATGTACATTTCCGATAGTAACTTCAGAAACAACACACCATCCACCTAGTAAAAAGTAGTATTAAAATAGTTAAATAGAACCATGCTCGGCAGCTTTCAGTTAAATTTTAGCAATAAAATGAATATTTCAAACATTGCTTAAGTTGCATGAGAAATATCAATCCACTATAATAAAATGAGTGAGAAATGTGAGCAATGCATGAGTAGTTATTTTGACGTGCTGTGGTTTTCTCTTGACTGTGTTTTTGTTTTCAAGAATTGTTTCGAACCAAAAAATTCAGGAAGCCTCGGTATCAAGGAAGGTTACATATCGTTAAAGCATTTTTAAAATTGCGATCGTACGTGTACATATAGGTCACCTACTATCACGTAAAGAAGCAACCAAAATAAAGCAAGTCGTAGAACAATATAGTAAGCTTATATTTTAAAACCTACCGCATGTAGTGACTGAAATAAACTATATCTTTTGAAGCAGATGGCACGGATGACTCTGATTTTTATTTGTGGCGATACGATTTCGTCTCGCCAACAAGAACAAATTAAATATTAACCCTCAGTTGTGAAATATTCGCTCTCAGCATCTGCCTCATAAAAGCAAAATACTGCCTTAAAATATTAACGTACGCTAACAGATATTCACTCACAAATGTGTGACGTCCACAGGAATATTCTCGGGAAAGCCGTCCAAATCGCCCAGTTGGCCAGCACAGTCAACAATTTTCTTGTAGCTGGGTGATTCCTGTTCCGAGCACGAACATTTCTCTGGACAAGCAAGACTTGTTGAAGGAACAACAACAAGAACTAGCCAAAGCAGCGAGCGAAGCGCCATGTTTGTTTGAGCGAGTAATACGGTGTCAATAATTGTATGCAAATCACTCCTCAGACAAACAACCACAAAGCGATTGCTGGTATTTCTATGAACTTTCCGGAACAATGATAACGGTAAGTGTGGCAGTCGAAAAAATTCTGTGGTCCAGGATCACATCCACTTTGAAAAAAGCACCACGGTTACTGCAAAATGTTTTGGTGTAAAGATGAAACTAGAGACGCTAGAAAAACAATAGCAGCATGATAATTTTCCGGTTGATAAAAGCACACAAGCTTTGCACAAACATGGCAGAAATGTCTCGCTGTTCTAAACGCTCTCACAAGAAGATAGTTTTTAGAGGCTTAGGAGACAGCTGTGAAATTCGACCTGGGTTTTGTTACAGCTGGTTTGTTGTGTACGTGACCTGTAGAAGTGCAGGAGAGCACTGGTGTCTGGAGTGACTCACGCTATCTTAAATTCGATCTCTAACGCGATGTTCGAAACTGAAGCCAAGTACGGAAATGCAGATATTTGTTTTTTAATCCAACATTCTAAGCCTTTCCTAAACATTTTCTTTTTAATCCAATATCCTAAGCCTTTCTTAACCAAGTTTGTAATCTTCATCTTCCAATTGGTGCCTTCATGTACCTCTCCTGCGCGCTCTCGAAAAGGAAACGACTGCTTCCCCGGCCGACCATCTCTCATAGGCAACCAACCGGCTCTCTTTAGCAATAAGTTGTCCACCATACCAAAATGTTCTCTTTTTTTGTTTATAACCGCTCCTGTTACCACACAGGACGCTTTAAATATTGCTTATCCAAGCAGTATCCAGGACGCACTGAGCTCAGTGGTTAGCGCATGAGAGTGGTGAACGAAAGGTCAATGGGCTCGTCTGAGGAGTCGAGTTTTTTCTTTGCGCATCACATCTGTCTGAAAGCAAACATTTTCTCATCCAGCGCCAACCATCGTCTGGGCATTTTCCGTCACGGTGCTTTGACAACTGGAAAAAAAACTAACCCAAGACCACAGAAAAGAATTACCTGAATAGTTACGAAATGATAGGGTAAATCTCGCAGACTGAATAAAGAACCGAGACTTAAAGCCTATGTTTTGATACCGAGAAAGTCGAAAGTACAAAACGGAATTACAATATACTGGTCTACTGTAAACTTGTCTAACACCCTCAAAGCCTTCTCTACTGGGTTAGATGCAGTAGTTAACGCTTGCCCACGTGGAGAACTTGTTTTCAGGCCTCACGGTTCATTTATTTCACACTATTTACATAAAATTAACATAGAAAGAAAAGTATAGTTACACAGATGATTACAAGATAAAATAATTAACGATAGATGATGACAACGATAGATGATCTTTAATTAAGATTTCAACAACACATTTACAAACGTGACTGATCCGCAAATAGCACTGGCTAATCTAGGCGGATCAGTCATTTATATATAAGGAATTAAAAAATTAAATAAATAAATAAATAAATAAAAAGTCACTAAACTATTACAATATTACTATAAGATATGCATTAGATTACTACATTACGCTAACTGATTTACTAGATTACGCTAACTGGCAGAGACAATTTTCATGTAGTTACAAGTTAAAGAAAAGAAAGAAAGAAATAGTACAAGCAAAGCAGACTGGAAAGTTGAGAAGCCGGTATACGTCTGTAAGCGAAGTATATAGCTATAAGGCACAATAATTACTGGTGTTGAGTTTCAATATTAGAGAATGGGCGTCAACATAATAGTCCTCAATCCCAAGTACAGTTAAAAGCAACTTACGAATTTTTCTTTTAAATGCTCTTTTCGTGAGCTTACGCCAGACGGGGTGTAGACAATTCCATAACCTTTTACCAAACGCAGAGAAAGACTTGAGTTTCACATGCAATCTAGATTTTTGTACATAATAATAATAATAATGAGCTTTATTTAACCAGCTCATTATTATTATTATGTACAAAAATACATAATAATAATAATGAGCTGGTTAAATAAAGCTCATTATTATTATTATGTACAAAAATCTAGATTATCTGCGGAAGAGAAACGCGTATTGTATGCATGAACTTCAGATGAATGAATAAAAAGTTCACGAATGTTCCTAGGTGTAGAACAAGAGGCTACAATTAGCCTAAACTCGGGCTTGCAAAAAACAGTATTGTATCCCTAACTTAGCGCTAAACAAAAGAATAGAGGGAAGTCTGTCTTTCTTACATCGGACGCATTGTGTTTAGTTTGTGTTGGAGTCTATTTCTTTAGACCCTATCAAAATACATTCCTCTAAAATACAGCTCAACCATTGAGAACAATAATTATAACACTTGTAAAAAATATTTCTAAAAGAACAAGAAAAAGAGAAACAGAAAAAATAAAGCCCATGATATATACCACTAAAAGACATCGAACCCGGGTTAGTTGCGTCACAGGCAGGAACAATGACCTTTAGGCCACAGAGGTTTATCGTTATGCAAGGTGATAAAAATAGTGTATTGATTCCAAAATAAAAACTAAGCACACTTGTTTTCGCTTCGATGGATAATTGTTTGAGAAAGGAAACGCTTATCGAACGATGTAGGATTTTTTCGCATAAACGTTAATGGAGTCTCGGTGAAATGTGAGTAGAAAATTAATTAGCAGAGTGAAACTGTTTACAAATACGTCAATCCAGGGTCAGAAAGGAACGTTTCTGGACAGTTTCAAGTGACGCTAGTACATTTGTAAAATCTAATCACTTTAAATTACATAACCCTCGTAGCCAAATATTATATCTTCTGTACAACCCAAGACTCCGATGAGGTATCCTTTGATGGCTTTCCTTCTTTTTTGAAGAATAAATTAGATGCTCTTCAACAAATAGCAGTTAAAAACAAAAACATTGACAACTTTAACAGAAAATGGAAAGACTTTATTTAAGCGTTTTCCTTTTTTTACTGTTATTTATTTTACCATTATCTCTTTTTCAGTAAGTTGTATTTAGTCTGTATTTTATTTTGTAGCCAGCATTTACTGCTTCTTTGGTATTGTTGGTACTCGTTAGTAGCTGCTGTACTATAAGTAGTGTTAATATTGTACTCTATATATGTAGCTGTAGCTTATTAGTAATGTCCACATTGTATTGTACTGAAGTATTTCAAGTGTATTGTAGAATAACGTTTGAAAGAAAAATAAGATAAGGAGAAAAAAAGGGAAAAGAAAAAAAAAAGGGAAAAAGAAAAAAAACTAATCGCTTATCGTTCAAAAATTAAAGTCCAGAAATTGAGATATTGTGGGAAAATAGTAAATAAACTACCTGTCAAAGTCTCAGGGGTGTGTGATATCCCGTACTTGAGTTATTCAACAAAATGTACATCTCAATGGAGCGGATACGGGGAATACGGCAGTCCATCTGGAGTTAAATTTTGGTCATGTTAAAAGCGTTCTTCTCGCTGTTGAACTTGCAAACATTCGTATAGACACTTCTCTTAACATATTAGTTGCTCAGACTTCAAAGACACAAGGTGAATCGATGTTTTCCGATACGTGACAACAGGCATCATTCTTGCTGTTGATATGAGATTTACACTTCCGAATCACTCGGCCGTGAAAGGTCAAACTCCCTTTGTCTGTAGTCTCTAATTTTTGGCGCTCCCCTCGCGTCGCGTCTCCTCGCAACTTCTCGCGCGCACGTGTCTTTCGCCCGCCCCACAATCCATCGCCAAAATTAGAGACTACTGGCAGTCTACTGAAGAAGAAACACGGCAGTCCATCTGGAGTTAAGTTTACTCATGTTAAAAGCTTGAACTTGCAAACATTCGCATAGACACTTCTCTTAACATATTGTTTGTTCAGACTTCAAAAGACACAAGGTGAATCGACATTTTCCGATACGTGACAAAAGGCATCACGCTGTTAAAAATAGTTAGCGCTTGCGCAGAAACGCCGGAAGTGAGCTTTGTGGATGATACTCGACGACCAAAGAGAAGAACCGTCGGTAATTTTAGACCCGGGCGCCGCGCGAGACGCGGGCAGCCCGAGTAACTAGTAGAAACATCATGCATTATGGTGGAAACCGTTTCAAAGTAGAGCATATTAACAGGTAGGATGTTCGAAGCAATAAAAAGAGGGATGGCATGAGATCTTTTATTGGAAAAGAAAATCAGACGTAGGGCACGCTTTTGAAGGGTAAGAATCTTTTTTAGATCACACTGTGCTGCCTGACCCCAAACAGGTATACCGTAAAGCGTGTAGGGAAATATCAGCGAACGGTAAATTTGAAGAAGGGTAGTTAAAGGTACATGGTGTCTCAGCCTAGCAATTATGCAGACTATTTTGCTAATCTTCGAAGCAATATGATCAATGTGAGGCCTCCAGGTTAAGTTCTTGTCAATTAGCACTCCTAAGAATTTAACATAATCTTTACATTCAAGAACCGCGAATCCATTGTTGTTATTTTCCGGAATTGTGGTACATGGTTGATGATTAATTCTTTTTTGTGCTGGCCTTAAGATGACAAAATTTGATTTCTTCGCGTTAATGGTTAGTTTATTAGCATTAAGCCAGTCACAAACATGTTTTAGCTCATTATTAACTACGGTTTCCAGGGATTTCAAGTCCTTGTCAGCATATAACAGGTTTCTGTCATCAGCAAACAGATAAAAGCCAAGTTTATTGCTACAAAGATAAATATCATTAATATAAATCAAGAAAAGTAGGGGCCTAAAACAGACCCTTGTGGAACTCCAGTTACCGAGTTCTTCTTGGATGAAATATGGTCTGTCATTGTCAATATGCGTTGTTTGTGTTCGGTTAGCCAAATACGAGAACCACTCGTGTGCAATACCTCTGATCCCATAATGGTGCAATTTATCAAGTAAAATAGTGTGATTGACAGTATCAAACGCTTTCTTGAAGTCGAGAAAAATGCCACATGCCACAGTACGGGTTATAAAATGTGTGAGGTGGTCAAAGTAGCGAAGGCTTTCTAGTTGACCAGCACCTACTTTTAAGTAAACGAAGAAATGACACTGAGCTTTACTGGGATATAGTAGGAAATATATGAAATGTTTGTAGAGCCTAGGACTAATGCACAGGAGAAAATTTCATGTATATAAATTATGTTACAGATATACTGAAATCTAATTTTCGCATTTCTAAATAAAACCACTTTTCATACAAAAAAATCTTGAGCTTTATTTCACTGTAACCATATGGAATACATTTCTGTTTCGATTCGTTGTTTGTACTTCATGTTCAACAAAATTAATGCTTTCATCGCCTAATCTGCTTTAAAGTGCACCTAACCCCAAAATATTTTTTCGCTAAAATAAATCCTTGCACCTGTTCGAAACGCATTGTGCCTCTTAGCGCTTTTCTAAACCAAATCTTGACTTTTTATAGGCTGTAAAAGGTTCGAATTCTAACCATTATCTGTTTCACGACCGAGTCATAAGAGGCATGGGTCTATTCCCGATTTGACGTCACAAACTGATTTGCATCGCGGTAAGTCTTTGTAAACATGCATGCAAATCAGTTTGTGACGTCAAATCGGGAATAGACCCATGCCTCTTATGACTCGGTCGTGAAACAGATAATGGTTAGAATTCGAACCTTTTACAGCCTATAAAAAGTCAAGATTTGGTTTAGAAAAGCGCTAAGAGCCACAATGCATTTCGAACAGGTGCAAAGATTTACTTTAGCGAAAAAATATTTTGGGGTTAGGTGCACTTTAAATTACAAGCGAAGTAAATCGAAAATTTCCTACATGCTTCTTCTTTAAGTATGAAGACAACTTTTGTCAATATGTGCATAAAATAAATATCATTCCATTTACGATAAATTCTATTATACAACGCAACGCGAAAAAGGTGTGACCACTTCAATTCCCAACAACAAATAAAATTCGAGGACTGTTCCAGAGGCCTTCCAAGGGGTGGTCTGGTGACGCTTTGTCGCTCGTTTACGACTCCGTCTGTCGCTGGTTTCGTTAGGGACAAATGTCGCTGTCGCAACGAAAACAAAGAGGAATGGAAAGTGAATTGTTCCTGTCGCAAACTGTCGCGTGTTTCCTGCCAATTTCTGTCGGTTGTCGGTGTTTTGGGAGAAGATTGTCGCTTGTTTTCGGAGCCATGTCGCTTGTCGCTTCTACCCCTTGGAAGGCCTCGTTCCAGAAAATCACCTCGTTTGCAATGTTTTTTTTTCAGTTCGCTTTCTGAAACCTGATCTCGTATTTGATTGGACAGTCGACTTCACAAAGCACACTATCGCGCGTCCTACTCAGCCTCCTTCTCAGGCTACAAAAACGAAAGGAAGCTGGGACTGTCTGAACCACCTCTAGGCCCCAGTGCTCCACATCCTTTCCAGAAGTGTTGCCAACGGAGGAGGCCGAATGAATAGGAGCTAAAAAACTCTTTAAAAAAATATGTAGGCAATGTTAAATGGTAACAAAAATAAAGAACCATCAATGTTTAAGTAAATCTTAATTTAGTAGCAAGGAAATGCGATCCTGTATACTTTCGTCACGAAAAAAACAACTTTTTTACCGACAGAATCCATCCACAAATTGGTCTGGTCCAAATCAATAAACTCCTTACTGGATAAACTTTTGAAAGCCGTTTAAAACGAAAACGCTACTTGTTTAGGCAGCATTGAATAACGAGGTCTGCCACTAAATTTACTTTCACAATTGACAAACCGTTAACATAAACGAATGAGCATTAGACCTTCTACAAATTAAAGAAAACAGACTTTGATGTTTGCGTGCTAGAGGTACAACGTACATGTGCATATTAACAACTGCTCATGATATATGAGCTGTGAGCTGTATTGAAATGGATCGGTGTTGGATATAAATTGACGTGGGTTTTTTTTTGACATGGCACAACGAATGTTCAGCATAGTAACACACTGTTTATGTACATTAAAGGCTCAGTCATTCGAAGAAATCACACTGAAGATCTTCGACTGAGAAGTTAATAGATTTCAGATAATCATCGAATCCGAAAACGCATGCACGCACCTAAAAATGCCGTAAAGCTTCCGCAAAGAAGTCCCATGGAAAGACGAACTAGTTGACAAAATTTTGCCAAAGACTGAGTTCATGAATTTTCCTTTCCAGTTCCCTTCAATGTACATCACAGCGCGGTCCATACAGCTACTCCTGGTGACTAACTTCCAGTGCCGTGCGGTCGTCTGATGTATGACTTTAGATACTGATAGCATTAGGTACTTCTTTGGGGTCCAAGTAAGGATAAGGGAATGGACGACTCTTGTTCCGCTCCGCGATCTTGTCACTTACTTCCAGTAAGCGTCTCCTCAACCTAAAAGAAGGAAAATGAAATCAATTAAATTATTAGTAAGTTAGCCATCCATCCAGCCAGCCAGTCAGTATGTCAGTCAGCCAGCCAGCCAGCCAGCCAGTCAGTAAGTCAGTCCGTCAGCCAGCCAGCCAGCCAGCCAGTAAGTCAGTCAGCCAGCCAGCCAGCCAGCCAGCCAGTAGGTCAGTCAGTCAGTCAGTCAGCCAGCCAGTTTATTTCAGTTTCAGTTTATTTGCAACAACAACAACGTTTGACAGATAAAAAGTACCCACCCGAAGGTAGCAAAGGCTAGTCGAGTCGAGTGGGTCAAAAGGATGTTAAAAACACGGAAGGAAAATAACACAAATTACAAAAATTAATTAAAAATAATTCAAGTACAGATTACAACTGGATCTTTTGACTAAGAACAAGAAAATAAGATAATTTACAGTAAAATGATAATCTACAATAACAGGAGCTAAAATTTAAAGCTGCTATTTTGGTTCCATAAATCCAGCAGATATTTTAGCAACGATCATTTTTTTTAGGAAGATAATCATCTTCATTGTACAAATTCCTTGTGGTGTTCCACAGCCTGATTCTGAAGCGGTCGGAGATTGCTCTCTCTTCTAATGGAACAACAGGAATCGATTAAGCAACGTGTCACAGTTTTCGGTTAGAGGAAACAATACTGTTGGATATCAATTGTCTTACTTTTCAACAGGTTTAGTTCCCCTTGGATCATACATGTACTGCACTTCAAAGTCTCCGAGGGCATTGGTGCCGCGATCGCTGAGAATTTTTGTCACAATGATGATGTCCAGAGTCATGTCTTTCACTGGAAGAGTGTTAATAATATCCTGCTCCGTCAGAGGCTCCTATGATAACAATACAAACGAACTTAAAACAATGTGTTCTTGGTCACATGCACAAATACTGTTACCAACAAGTCTTATTTTGTGTTGAAGAACAGAAATACAGTATAACTACTCATGAGGAGTTTGGCGCAAAACTTAACATTTTTGCCAAATTCACCAAGAAACCCTATTCATGAACTTTTCCATTTATTTTATTTAATTTAACTTAATTTATTAACAACCAGGGCTCACTTGCTTGAAGCATGGTTAGTGCTAAGCATTGGTTAAGATGTATTAAAACCTATAGGTTGCCATGGTGTTTAACCCGGGTTAGCGCTAACCATGCTTTGAGCAACTGGGCCCAGTAGAACAAAATAGAAAGAGATACAATGAAAAGCCAAAGCCAGGGGCTTATATGGCAAAGGTCAATGGTGCAAGAATCACAAACCAAGATGCATGTGCTAAAAGAGGTTGAATTAAACAAGAAAATGCCTCAATAGATACAAGAGGTAGGTACAAGGTGAATACATAAAATAATTAAACAAATCTTATCTCCGAAACCTGGTCCTCTCAACTAGGGAGCACAGAGACACCATCCTGTTTTGATTGTTGGCCTCTGTGACCAACTAAGGCTATTCCGGGGACAAGTGGTTAGCCCATCGCCTATCATATAATCCGACATGAGATGTCTCACTTGGCTATGAATGCAAGAATACATCGTTACCTTTGAGTTTGGAGGCTTTCCACGCAAAAAAGCAGGATAGTTTGGTGGGAAGGCATACTCATCGTACTGAGCAAAGTTAGCGGCAGAGTGGCCCACACTGCTGATGAAGATGATTGAGGTCACTGCTTTGATTAAATCCTCCAGGTCAGTAAACTTGCCATCTCCAAACACTCCCTGGATGAACAAACACAAACAAAAAACATCAAGTTAATGTTGACTATCTTAAGAAACACCTACTGTCTGTCATTGTTGTAAATTTTTAAATGAAAGCTAAGCCACGACAGATAAAACAAAAATGATTATCTACTCTACAAAGCCAAATGCTTTTCAGTAGGTAGATAGTTTAGGTAGGTGACTGTATTGTAGTTGTTGTTGTTTTTTTGTGTTGTCTGTCTTTTAAATTAATCTTTTTTTCTTTGGCTTCCTACTTTCGTTAGCTCTCACAGTTATTAAGGAAGCCATTACTCTTTTTATAATTTCACTTTTTTTTATTGTAACTTGTTCTGTTAGGAGAAGGGTAATAAAAGTTGTTGTTGTTGATGAATCAGTGAATGAAATCCTAAACGCAACCATTCCTGTGAAAGCTACTTTGCGGTATTTTTCCACTAGTTGCTGTTTTCGGTATAAGGAAGTTAATGGGGTGATCATTTTGAGGCATCTTTTCCGAATATATTTACAGCAGAGCTGAGTTCGTCTTTCTTTCAGGCTGCTAAGGTTGGTAGTATTAAGGGCATCTAAATAACTGTGGTATGGTTAGATAATATGTAGAGTCCTTTTTTGAATTGATTCCAGCTTATTTAGTGTTTTGTGCCTTCAGCACTGAGGTGACATGTTAAATTCAAGGGAAACACCGAATACATACTAACAACTGTGAGCTTTAACAGATGCTGGGTGCATGACACATGTGCTTAGTAAAAACGGAAAAGAAAATAAATGGAGTAAACATTGCAGTACCTTGATTCCCAAACCATCTTCTGGATCTGCCAACATGTGCCCCCAGTTCTGGATTTCCCAGTCACCTGTTAATTTCTCTGGGGAATCTGAAATGCAGAGAAAAAACCCTTGTGACGATCATAGTTTAACTCTCGTTGAAACAAGATCAAGATTTTTTGTATCTGTGCACGAATTCCACTGAATCAAACAAAATGCAACTGAATGTTACAAAACATTTATGTGATTTTGTATTGTTTCTTTACTATGCAGTACAAGGTGGGTCTGTGGATGGAATCTTTAACCTTGTCATTCAGATGAAAGCTACTGAACACTTATTTCCTGTGAAGCTGTTCAATTACGGTATGCCATGTCATGGGGATGTTGATTATTAATTGTAGGAATGAAGTCTTAACCGTGAGACCATTCAGACTAAACAGATCATATTCGTGTTCTCGATATTGAAGTGGAGTCTCTTGCGGGGAAATACATTTCCATATGAAAAGATTCCCCCATATAAACCTTGTGAACACACTAGTCCCAGCTCATTACAGAGAATATGAATAAGGTCTATCGTAATACAGGGCAGAGATTTGTTGTTTATTCAATTATTCCCAACTGAAACTTTCATGTAGTACACAAAGACAAGTAAAACTTTCTGCTTACCATAAAAAGCCTCCAGTACTTCACGTACATAGTCATATATAACTTCAAAAATGAGCAGCGCATCATCTCTGTATGGGTAGTTTGGAAAAGCCTCTGTGTCATCAACCTTCAAAATAATAAGTTTACAGCATGAAAAGGGTGACTGCTACTCAGTGAATTTGTGTGGGGTTTATTACGTACTCTTTATTTCTCTCACTTAGTACGTGCGCTGTGATCGGTCAATTTTGCTTGACTTCAATTAGTTTTCTTTCCCGTGTGCCAGATTAACCTCAGAGATATAATAAATATCTTACTAACCTTGTTTTCTCGGTCCATACAGTTACGGATCCTTGTTTTTTTCCCCATTAATTTATGGCCCGCCCGCTTTGCACTTGGGCCATAAATCAACGGGAAAAAAATCGGTCTGTAACTTACAGTATGGACCTCAAACTTGGTTAGCAAGAGGTATAGAGATTGACTTATGAGGGACCAGGACATCAAACATGTTTTAGAGGGCTTTTCATGGCTTTTAAGTTAGCAATACAATACCACTCAAAAGTAAGTTACACCTCGCACAAAACGCTAATCACGTCACGCGCTACACGATGCGTATTGCATGCTACACAAATCAGTAACTGTAAGTAAAGTGGCTTGAACCTCTTGCACTGTTCATTGAGGTGCTGTAGAAATTATTACTTTTTTGAGATATGAAACTTATTCTCAGCTGCCTAAGAAGGGCTTGAATGGATAATGTTTCAAAACAACTATTATCTTGATATTTCAGTCATATTTCACAAGTCTTGAAGTTTTAGAGAAGCTGTCTCAGCGTTACAACTTCAGAAACCCCTTTGCTGACTTGACTGGAAACACTTTCATAAAGTGATGCTCTGTCCAATGAAGACTAACATAGAGTGAGAAAAATATATAGTTATGTCAAGAATACAGAAACTGCTTCAAATTTCACAAAATAGTTACCCCTCTGGTAGCAAGATCATTAGGCAACCATCCATCTGTGTCCATTCGCCAGGTCTGCCAACTGAAATACAAGTTAAACAAGTTTCATTCAGTAAAGTCAAAACAGAGGGCGCTTTCAATTGAACAAAAATCACCAAATGGAACGAATGGAATGTGTCCGACCACGTCCCAGAATTTGAGGTCACGTGCACTGACATGCTGGAGGTGCTTTGTATTGTTTTTCGCTTGTCCACGTGAGCTCACACTCGGTAGGGAGACTAAAACCGACATCTATTGCAAATGGAACACAAAAATTTCGATAATTCTGGAAATTCCTACAAAGTGGGTGCACTCAAAATGCATTCCTAAATTTTGAAAACTTTATCCAGAACTTTGTCCGTTCCATTCAATTTCGGACAGGAAATCTTGAAAATTTTGGTTGAATGGAAAGCGCACAAAGTTACATGTAACCATGCATGCATGTTGAACTAAGGTTTGACATTTGATTCTTTGTCAAGGTTGCCACTCACTGGGATAGAAAAAATCCCTTGACATTTCCCTGATGTTTCACTGACCACAAACCAATTTTCACTGACCATCCAAGAAAAACCCTAGGTAAATAAAGCCAGCAATAAGGCCACAGAAATCAATTCCTTCACAAGCAATTTTTTAAAACAACATTACCTCTACTGACAAGGAATCTCTTTCCCAAACCTCATGGCTAACCAAACAGAAAATTCCTTGACTTTTCACTGACTTTCAATGAAATAGAATTTAGAATTTCCCTGACTTGATGTGCAATTCCTGACTTTTCCCTGAACTTTAAAAAAAAATATGTTTTCCCTGATTTTTCCCTGGTCATGAGAACCCTGCTAGTGTGTTGTCTGTTTATCAGAACTGGATGTGCACATGCCCAGAATGATCGTGGATTTGTAAACAGAATGCAATATTTTGAACGTAAAGCTCTGCAAAGCTCCCAAACAAGTACAATCTGAAAATTATATGCACCATGTCGGAAGAAATCAAAACACTGGTGGTCATCTGGCTGGCCAGCTCCAGCACATCAAAAGCACCCTCAGTCTTCAATCCAGAAGAGGTGACCTTAAAGATGACATTTTTCTCTGTCTTTACCTAAGAGCATGCATAAAACAGCTGGGATCCAGAAAAGAAAATGCAAAGGGTGAATTTGTGAATGATCCGAAAGACTTTGATGTTACAATGATTTTGGTGGCATGGAGTAACTCAGATTCCCCTAGACCCCAAACTGCTAGCAGCTGGTTATCCTGTGATGCACAGACATCCCATGCTGGGGAAAATACTAAAATTAATACTCCCTGCATCATAGCCTCCTTCGCAGACGTCTTTGGGCTCGTCACACGTTCCTTGCCCATGAACGTCTGCTGAACTGAACTACCACTTCCGTTCGCGGCGGTTAGCCAATCATAATTCGTTTTCCAATTTATGGAAAGTAGGACTTCGACCCCGGGATTACTTTCACAGACGATGCACGTGAATCAGGTGTTGATTTCCATTCTTACGCAGCTCGTTATTGGTTTCTTCAAAACAAAGGCTAACCGCCGGCGAACGGAAGTGGCAGTTCAGTTCAGCAGACATTCGTGGGCAAGGAATGCGTGACGAGCCCAAAGAAGTCTGCGAAGGAGGCTACCTGCATGATGGTTGTGAATCAAACCAGAATACAGGCACAATTAAGTTGTGAAAACCAACTGCCGCTGGTTTTAACCTTACATGTATCTATTAATTTTCACACTCCTACAAGGGTGTCCAATTTGATTGATTTTCATATTACTGGCTATCTTTTTCTTTGAAGAATAAACTTCACGTTACCTCTGGCTAACAAGCTCCATCAATCCACCTGCTCCTGTAGTCATGGTGTTATCAATCCAGCCATTTGGTGCAACCAGTCGTGCCAGGGCAAGACTAAACCAAAAAATAAGAACAAAAAGCTTTTACCTAAATTATCACTGACAATTTATTTAGTGTAACTCTCATTAAAAGAATAAGGTACCTCCATTAACATATTGTCCTTATAAGACCTAGAGGACATTTTAGAAAATGACCGTATGCTTTGATTGGTTGTGAAGGCTTTAACTTTTGGAGACATGTTAAAATTAAGGGTTATATTTGTATGTGTTTCAGACATCTACTATTAAATAAAATATTTTTTCACCAGCAATGCAACACATCTTCCCTGATTCTCAAAGTTCCACATACAAAAACCATAATGAAGGCTTTAGTTTCATTTCACATATGGGAAACCACATGACTGAGAACGTACGAGTTGATGGCCAGGAGATACAGGAAGTGAGGAGCCAGAAGCCTGAAGACTGGGTGAGATGGCGACAGCTGACGATGAGTTCCCACACAGACTGTCTCAGCAACCAAGTGAGTAAAGCCTGCAGAAGACAAATAAAAAAGCATGAAAATTGCAGCTCAAAAATAAGTGGAGTCATGGTTTTGTTTTCAGTAGCATCCTGGAAGTAGATAAATATTCTCATTACTCTATGCAGGCTACAAAGACAGCTAAACAGGAATATGTATTTCCAATATCAAAGGTCTTTGGTGCTGTTTCTGTGACCTGAAGAATGACATTCAGTTCCAGCTGGTTGTGAAGTGGCCTCCTGCTCAGACATCTTTGGGCTCGTCATGCATTCTTCCCCCACGAACGTCTGTTCAACTGAAATCCCACTTCTGTTCACCGCGGGTTGTTTTGAAGAAACCACTCAGAATTGTGTAACAGATAGCCAATAACGAGCTGTGTAAGAATGGAAATAGACACCCGCAGAGTAGTTACTTCCAAATGATAATCATCAGGGTGGACGTCCTGTTTTGCATGAATTGGAAGAAAACCTGTGATTGGCTAATCGCCGGTGAATGCAGAAGTGGCAGTTCATTTGAGCAGACGTTCATGGGGGAGGAATGTGTGATGAGTCCAAAGACGTCTGCATAGGAGGCTAGTTGTCAAGGTCATCATCAACAACATAACATAATGAGTGATCACTTACCAAGATGAGTGCAGGACTGGTGGAATGCGGCATCAGCATTGTTGTAGTACATCTTTGCCAGCATCCATGTATACTTGGGATCACTTGGTACAAACACCTGTTTTCAATGATATAAATTAGCAAGGTTCAGTGCTGCTAGTGGTGGCTTCTAAGAATTGAAGGGTGTTCCGCATATATCACTTTTTTGCCTTAAAATCCAAATCTCTCTAACCTCATTCTGCTTTGACATACAGACTGGTTATGGTGTCAGAAATGAAGTTTCGCACTTATTTTGTGATTTAAAAGCCTGGATTCAGCAAATTAGCGTATGACTTTTACCTACAACTGGACCAACTCAAACAAAGGAATTCAATCATGCATCAGATCCTTTTGTTTCTGTTTCTTGAGTTTTGGGGAAAAGTCATTAGCTAATCCTTCAGATCCTAGCTTTCTAATCGCAAAATAAGTACAGAACTACATTTCTGACACCATTTCTAGTCTATATGCCAAAGCAGAAGAATTTCAAAGTCCCAGGCAGGAATCAAACCTATGACCTCCATAACCTCCATAACACCATAGGTTCGATTCCTGCCTGGGACTCTGAATTTCTTTTCAGTTGTCCTTTCGCCCGTTGCCAAGCAACTAGCATATCATCTTTCTCACGGGCACATCACACCATTACCATCATTATTATTACTATGTATGTATGTATGTATGTATGTATGTCATAATATTTTGTAACTCAACACCTGTGTATAGTTGTGTACGATATCTTAACCCTTTCCCGCCCGTGAGTGCCAATTGGCACTGATAGATTTTACTCTGTCTAATGCCAGACGATTTTACTCGTCAATGGGGAACCCCTTGGGCAGGAAAGGGTTAACATCATCAAAAACTATGTCCCCATTTAACCCTTTCCCGCCCGTGAGTGCCAATTGGCACTGATAGATTTTACTCTGTCTAACGCCAGACGATTTTACTCGTCAATGGGAACCCCTTGGGCAGGAAAGGGTTAAAGTTGGGTCGTAATGTTGAGATCAAAGCTTACAATTAAAGTTAGTCTGCAGAGCAGGCATTTTTTGGTGTAGGAACACTCATCTATTCAAACGCTTGTTTGAAGGCCACCATTTTGGATGCACAGCTAGTAATGCTTGTTTGAAGACTGCCATTTTGGAGCCATCGTCCACTCCCTTGGAATCCTTTTTGGGCTCACCCCAACCCTCTGCAGTCAGCTTCATCATTCAAGTTAGCAGGATAGCATAAATCGTATCCTATATCATATCCTTTATCACTCACCCACTGAAAATATGCCTGCCATTACAGAATCGCGCCCACTGAAACGCGTCAGCCGTAAAAAGTGGGGTACCCATGACTCTTTGCGCGCTAACAAAGACGTGCCGCAGCTTTCGGTTCCTTTTTGACTCGAAAACATAATTCCCAAAAGGGAGCTTTAGATGTTACACCAATCTCATTCGTTATCCGTTATAAGGCAATAACAGGAGCTTGTACTGCGAAAACATGTAACATATGCTTGCTATCGATTAATACTGGCCGTGAGAGTATGGAGAACTTTGCGAAAACAAGCCACAACTGCAAAAGATATCGGCGAGCGCCACGTGAACTTTGCAATACCTGTTTACGATCATCTGTTTTCCTGTGTTGTTCTGCTTCATTTCGCATGATTGACCGCTTCGTTTCTACTTTTGGTATGTTCGTGTTCATGTTAAAAGTGAAAAGAGGAAGTGAGTTTATATTGTTTATCGATTAATCATAGCTTGCTTTGGTTTGATTGGCCGTAGCGCTACTCGTGTTGAATACATCTTTCTCGCATGAACCGGTGATTATGCAGACAAAAGCATTCTTCGAGTACCAGCGCGCATGAGTTGTTGTTATCAAGATAATGTTGTAGTATTTGAATTCGGTAGAAACAACATTGAATAAAGCAGCAAGTATGTAAGATACTACGGCTTTGCGAGGTTTCATGGTTTTCGAAAGTCATCGCATTTCAGTAGCATGCAAGAGATAAAGTTAGCGTGTTTAAACTATCCATGAGTTGTTGGATTTTCCTGTCTGGTCAACTGTGGTCATAGAAGAATTTCAGTGAAAAGGACAAGTATATCGTAAGTGTTTCATTGGCTTTGTATCGATTTCAAAGAAAAGATGAAATGTTTATGCACTTAACTGATTGAACTGATTGCGGATTTATTTCACACTCATTTGCGTTTATGTAATTTAACTTTGGAAATATTTCTAACAACAATCATTTAAGTCTTCAATATTTAATCCACAGTTTAAATATTCATATGAATTTCACATATTCATTCTCAGAGTTTAACCCATTGGCACCCGTGCTGGCCAAAACCGGCCGTAAAAAACTCCCATGCTTCAAAACATTGCAACTTTCTCAATCGCACGAATATTGCCTTAACTGCTAGTTGTGAGCACGAAATGGAATGACCTTTAAATTTGGATATCCAATAAACGCAAGAAACATAGCGATTTTTACCAAATATGGCCTTTTGAGTTTGGACAAGAACGAAACTGACCGTTTTTCGCGTCAATTTACTTGTGATCACCTACACTGACTCCAAACAGTATTCACGCAAATTTAGCAATTACAACTCAGCTGAGTCTACGAACATTAAAGCCCGATCACTTACATCCTGAAACTGATCATCCCGATAACGAACGTAAACAGGACTACGGATTTTTTATCCAACGTCATTTTTAGATCAGTTTGCACTTTATCACAGAACAACTATATATTTCGAAAATACCTTTCCATCACTCTCAACGCACTGAGTGATTTTCCATCCTTTGAAAACACCGCAAAGTTGTTCTGTTTGCATAATTTTGCGCTCATTTCACGGTGCATTGAACGTGTGATCTTCACACCTCACAGGATCGAAACCCCCTTCACACCATTGGATAATCTATATCTTCCAATAAGAATCCCGCTTGTAACTAACCAATCACGAAACACTCTATGGTTGAAGTCCGCTATATAAAGAGACGTGATTCTACCTTCAGCACTCGAAACTAGCTCTCCTTCTGAGCTCTTCCAAAAAAAAAAAAAGCTTAAAAGCAACTGACAAAGGATCCAATCTTTTGGTTCCGAAACCGGTCTTGCATCACAAAGCTGAAACACAGTTCTTTTCAGAACTCTACCATGGCGCAGACAGTTTCCGACAAGGAGATGATTGCCATTTCAAAACACTACCGTCTCTTAGGAACTTACTCAGTCAAAGAGATCTTTGAAAACAACAACGAGACTTCAAACAAAGTTTCTGTAAAAGAGGCTACCCTCCAACACTCGTTTTAAAGAAAATCCTGATTGAAGTTAAGTTCACTTACATTAAAACATAATCTTTAACCAGCCACCGATTGCATATCATACAAGAAGGTAAAATCACTAAAGGACATTCTTGTCCTCACAAAACTTCCTTCAATCGCACAGCAATCATAAAATCAACTTAACTTTTAGTTACAAACTTGAAGGAAATTTGCCTGTGATCACCTAAATTGACTCCAAACAGTATTCGCGCTAATTTAGCGATTACAACTAAGCTGAGTCTATGAACGAAAGCCTGATCACTTTCATCCTGAAACTGATCACCCTGATAACGAACGTAGAAGCAGAGGACTCGTAGACTTTAATAAACATTTTTTAAGGAAATCATCGTCGAAAAACCAAACTTCAACCATCATAACGAAATTCAGTCCTTGTTCTAGCTTAGAAGTGACTTTTTTGTTCATATTCTTCTCCCGAGCATAGATACAGCCTTTTGTTCCACAGCATTCGGGCCTTCCCGACATTTTCAACATCTCGAGCGCGTTGCATGCTGGGAACTAACGAGAATTTTTGACAGCGTCCGTTCCTTCCCCCAATTCTTTCACATATAAACTAAGTCTACAGCCACTCCGACCTACCGCCAAAATTTCCTGCTTGTGGTCATCTTCAGTGCTCAGAAATTCCAAAATATGCGGCGGTAGGTCGAGAAATTCATCAGTAGTCGAGTCCCAAAGGTGCTATGTGTCCAACCGGCCAAATTCCCAGTTCGTCGAGTAACAAGCCAAATTCGACAACAAAGTACATCACCTTGCTCGATTCTTTGAGAAAGTGGACTCTTAGCTACCGTCACGCTTAATGATGCTCATCAGGCAGCCACTAAAGATGAAAAATGGCTGTAAACTTAGCAAAAATCGCAAGCAAACCGAACTTGGGCCATTGTTGTTGCTTCACGGATAAAAAATAGCTACGTCAAAATGACGTTTTCAGAAACCTTGAGCCTCCAGTGCCTTAGGACAGCACCACTTTTCCCTGGTAGTTTCAAATAAGGAGTCACAAATTGCTATTCATCGTTTATAGGTGGAAAATCACTCCGAAAACGTAAAAACAGCCGGTAGTCAATGGGTTAACAAAGAAAAATAGAGGTCACGTGACCGGTCCTTTTAACAATATCCAGTGAAAGTCATGGTTGGTGATAGTTTAAATCCAGGGTCAGAGTTAAGATTCTACAGTTAAAACAATTTCTAGGGGGGGTGGGTAACTTAGCAGGGCCAGGCTTCACTTAACATTACCTCCTGGGTTTGTAGTTGGCCAGGTCACGTGACAAGCCACAGTATCAAACTCAATTACCCTAGATGAGACCATCATCGACTTCTGACCGTCACTAGTGGCTCCAACTCGACCTCTATTGTCTAGTTTTTAAAATCACCACCCCCTCAAACTGGCTTTCATGCAACTTCAACCTTGAATCTAAATACTGGCCAGAAAGTAGTACCCTCCAACCCAGATCTTGCAGCATATGGTTGTTTTCAAATAAAATAGCGTTGATATGTTACTAGCCTCAAAGGCTTTTGTTTAAGTAGCATATGGTTGTTTTCAAATAAAATAGCGTTGATATGTTACTAGCCTCAAAGGCTTTTGTTTAAGTAGCTGAGCAATAAGAAATATCAACATAAAAAAAAATTATGTTTCATTTAACCCACTGGCACCCGTGCTGGCCAAAACCGGCCGTAAAAAACTCCCATGCTTCAAAACATTGCAACTTTCTCAATCGCACGAATATTGCCTTAACTGCTAGCTGTGAGCACGAAATGGAATGTCCTTTAAATTTGGATATCCAATAAACGCAAGAAACGTAGCGATTTTTACCAAATATGGCCTTTTGAGTTTGGACAAGAACGAAACTGACTGTTTTTCATGTCAAAGAGAAACGACAAAAATGCCTCTTTTTGCCTTCATGTTTTTTAAGGAAATCATTGCCGAAAAACCAAACTTCAACCATCATAACAAAATTCAGTACTTTTTCTAGCTTAGAAATGACTTTTTTTGTTCATATTCTTCTCCCGAGCATAGATACAGCCTTTTGTTCCAGTGCATTCGGGCCTTCCTGACATTTTCAACATCTCGAGCACGTTGCATGCTGGGAACTAACGAGAATTTTTGACAGCGCCCGTTCCTTCCCACAATTCTTTCACATATAAACTAAGTCTACAGCCACTCCGACCTACCGCCAAAATTTCCTGCTTGTGGTCATCTTCAGTGCTCAGAAATTCCAAAATATGCGGCGGTAGGTTGAGAAATTCATCAGTAGTCGAGTCCCAAAGGTGCTAAGTGTCTGACCGGCCAAATTCCCAGTTCGTCGAGTAACAAGCCAAATTCGAGAACAAAGTACATCACCCTGCTTGATTCTTTGAGAAAGTGGACTCTTAGCTACCGTCACGCTTAATGATGCTCATCAGGGAGCTGCTAAAGATGAAAAATGGCTGTAAACTTAGCAAAAATCGCAAGCAAACCGAACTTGGGCCATTGTTGTTGCTTCACGGATAAAAAATAGCTACGTCAAAATGACGTTTTCAGAAACCTTGAGCCTCCTGGTAGTTTCAAATAAGGAGTCACAAATTGCTATTCATCGTTTATAGGTGGAAAATCACTCCGAAAACGTAAAAACAGCCGGTAGTCAATGGGTTAAATCGGTACGGCCTTAAGAAATAACATTACGGTATGTCTACTTTTTCTTGATGAATTAGCATACGTTCTGGGCGCTTAATGACATTGATGTACACTAGAGAATTCGATAATTGACAGCTCTGCATTAAGATTTGCATATATGTTGCAGGTCAAAATGAAATTCAGGTCAAAATGAATTTAACCTAGGTCAAAATCAAATTCCTTTGTCTTCTAACCTTAATTATTCATGATTCATAAATAGTTAGGGTTAGAAGACAAAGGAATTTCATTTTGACCTAGGTTAAAATCATTTTAACCTGAATTTTATTTTGACCTACAACATATACGATTGATGTGTTTCAATGGGCGCGATTCCGTAATGCTCTGCAGGCTGCATGAAAGTTTCAACAATAAATTTCCCTAAATGTGCAACCTTCACATGGACCATTAACAGTACATTGAACTTTGGCCACTCATGATCATTGAATCTTTACTTACTGGATTGTCATCTGCTGGTTTCTGGAACAACTGGATTGCAATAGGCATCAATTCCTTTCTGTCGTTAGCAAAGAATAAAGCCATTGGCTTACAAATCTGAATCAGGAAAGATTACAAAAAAAATTGTCAGAAAATTGTTTAACATTTCCATGTTGTTTGAAGTGTTCTTGAGTAAGAAATTACAGGCCTTGTGTGGTGTTGTGTTACAACCGCCACATGGTTAGCTCAGCTGGTAGACACCGGACTGCTGAGTGGAAAATTGCGGGTTCAAACTGCCCAAGACCAATAACCATGCAGGGTGTTAAAATAACTGGTGAGATCATGCTGCCTGTGTGGTCAACATCTGCTTCAGTTCAGATGATTGCATGACTGGGAGGTGACGTTAAGTGATGTTAAGCCTTGTCTCCTTCACCTCCACACATAAAACTGGACGAGGATGTGAAACAACCCACATGCTGATTGAAAAGAGTTGGGAATGCAGTTCCCAGTGTAGACTGCGAGCAGTCCCTCTTTGTTTCCTTCGTTGATTTTGTGAGCAAATGCGAAGCCCGAGTGAGCGGAAATTGGGGCGAGTGGAAGTCAAGTCAAGCAAGCGGAAAGAAGGAGGGACTGCAGCCTTTTCTCTTTGCAATGCATTCAGAAAACTCAGCTGTGAAAAGCTCCACCCCTTTTTGTCACGTGGGCCAAAAATTTGAGAATTTTCAAGCGATTATTTTGATCTTTGTGGAAAGCTAGAAAACTCTAGTTTTTAGATTTTCTAATTGCCACGCACGAAATAATTTCAAGAAGTTGAATTCCATTTTTCCGTCATGATGTTGTCTGTTTTCCAGTCATCGCAAATAAGATAATACTGTACTTGTCTTGCCGGAAAAAAATATACTCACGTTTTATTTGTATTCTTACAATAATTTTGGTCTCGATGGAAAGCTAAATCCTTGCAGTTTTGATTTTTGCATTGGCTTGGGCGAAAATGTTCACAGAACATGGAAAAAAAAATTTCCGTGTACGAATAAAACAGCGGTTGAGTGACCGCTGTCTCACAGAATAAACAAACAATGACGCTCTCTTTTCGAAAAATTCTAACTCTCGTTAGTTTCATCGTAAAGCGATCATTTTGGTCTCTATGGAAAGTTAGAAAAGTGTAGTTTTTAGATTTTGTTATTGGTGCTCACGAAATCCATTCAAGTTAAAATCGGTTTCCATTATTGAATGAAATTGGGTTATCATGTTGTCCTTTTCCTGTGAATGCAAGAATTAACGATATATTTGTCGCTGAAAAAAATTATAACTTGTGTTCTAGCTGTATTCTTGCAATCATTTTGGTGTCTGTGGAAAGCTAAAGCCTTGTAGTTTCTGTTTTTTGAATTCCACTTGGACAAAAATGTTCACAGAACATGGAAAATTTTTTTTTCGGGTACAGGTAAAACAGCGCTTTGAGTGACCGCCGTCCCACAGAATAAACAAACACCAACGCTCAGTTTTCAAAAAATTTTAACTCTCGTTAGTTTCGTTGTAAAGTGATAATTTTGGTCTCTATAGAAAGCTAGAAACCTGCAGTTTTTAGATTTTGCTTATATTGACACTCTCAGCTCACGAAATCTGTTCAAGAAGTTGACTATCGGTTTTCCGTTAATTAATGAAATTGGGTTCTCATGTTGTCCCTTTTCCTGTCAACGCAATATTTGTGACGCCGAAAAAAATTATAACTCGCATTCTATTTGTATTCTTATAATAATTTTGGTCTCTATGGAAAGCTAAAGCTTTGTAGTTTCTGTTTTTTTCAATTCCACTTGGACAAAAATGTTCACAGAACATGAAATAATTTTTTTTCCGTGTACACCATTGATGTCTGCTGTGTTTCGTTTTGTCTGTCAACAGGTTGCCAACAACTTATGCTAATCAAATTCTTCTGACAGCGTACATTGTCTGATTAGCCAATCGGAATTTTCCGTTGCCTGTGCAACGGGAAATTTGAACGCATCACAAACAGAAAAGGCTGCAGTCTCTCTATCTTTCTGCTTGCTTGCACTGACTTCCACTTGCCCCAATTTCCGCTCGCTCGCACTTCATTCTTGCCCAAAGGATCGACGAAGGAAAGAAAGAGGGACTTAATGGAGCTTTTACGGTATCCTGCCGCATATATATATGACTCACCACTCTGTTGAATCTGCACATAACATCACTGAGTTTTTTCAAGTTCACAATGTAGATCTTCTTTTTCTTTAAAGCTTCTTCCAGTGTGAGCCCATCAAGGAAAGGTTCTACCAGCTCAGGGGTCACCTTAAAACTACAATTAAAACAAAATCATGAAATTGTCAGCGATAAATAATATTAAGTTTCAAACTACATTTAAAGCTACTGTAGTATTATGGTAACCATTTTAAACCTTCTTAGGATTAGTATGTGACACTTAGTTTAATTGAAAAATATAAGGTTAGCTCCAACTTTCTTCTTGAATTCCTACTCAAGCAACATCCCCTTCCCTCTGCAGTGGTAAAAAATACCATTTTGTTAGGCTAATCCCTGTTTCCATAAGAGCTTGTTTTGAATCAAAGTAAAGTTGTTTTTCCTATGGAAACAGCATGGCAAAAACTAAGAGCAGCATTGAATCAATCAGCTGATTGCATTGACAATTCCTTAATTTCAGAAGGCTTGAACAGCTATATCACAACACTTGTAAAGAATTTTTTTTAAGAGATTTATTGAAACAGCTGGAACACCAAACACAGACGAAACAAACAAACTTTAGCTATGGCAGATACAACAAATGAACAAAAAAAGGATTAAAAAAGATTGCAAAGATGAAGAATGGCAATAGCAATGGATATAATGATGATGATGATGACGACAATGATAATGATGATGGCAATAACAAACCTAACTGATAAGCACTGATCTTACGTTAACAGTATGTGCAGAAATGGCAGTTAATATAGCAAACTGTGCTTTGAACCATTTCACTCACTTTTCAGGGATTTCTGTGCAAAGTCTAATGAGCGTGGGGTTGCACCCTTGCACTCTCTGGCGCCCAAAGTTGGTATCTTCTTTCCAGTTAAAATAACCCTGCAATGAAATTTTTTTAAAACATTACAGTTAGTTGGGGCATAAAACAATTTACAATAGAACCTGAAGACGCAAGACGTACAACTGCAAAACATGGAACATGAATGGCACAACCAACAGGGAAAATTACAGGAAAGGGAACAGAAGATGATGATGATAAAAAAAAAAAAAAAATAACATGCACTGAATTTTCTCAGTTTCAAATAATTATATTATATTCTTCTGAGGTTACTACCTCTGAGGTCCAGTTTCTTCTTCTCATAGACTGCTGGTATGCAAATGGGTACAACAATGGCTCAACTGTTATATGGATAGCTCCTGCTACCCATACAGCAACTTTCTCAATCGCACGAATATTGCCTTAACTGTTAGTTGTGAGCACGAAATGGAATGCCCTTTAAATTTGGATATCCAACAAATGCAAGAAACGTAGCGCTTTTTACCAAATATGGCCTTTTGAGTTTGGACAAGAACGAAACTGACTGTTTTTAACGTCAAAGAGAAATGACAAAAATGCCCCTTTTTGCCTTCATGTTTTTTAAGGAAATCATCGCCGAAAAACCAAACTTCAACCATCATAACAAAATTCAGTACTTTTTCTAGCTTAGAAATGACTTTTTTTGTTCATATTCTTCTCCCGAGTGTAGATACAGCCTTTTGTTCCAGTGCATTCGGGCCTTTCCGCCATTTACGATAATTTTTGACAGCACCCGTTCCCAATTCTAAGTCTACAGCCACTCTGACCTACTACCAAAAATTCCTGCTTGTGGTCATCTTCAGTACTCAGAAATTCCAAAATGTGTGGTGGTAGGTCGAGAAATTCATCAATAGTCGAGTCCCAAAGGTTCGACCGGCCAAATTCCCAGTTCGTCAAGTAACAAGCCAAATTCAACAACAAACTACATCACCTTGCTCGATTCTTTGAGAAAGTGGACTCTTTGCTACCGTCAAGCTTAATGATGCTCATCAGGCAGCCGCTAAAGATGAAAAATGGCTGTAAATTTAGCAGAAATCGCAAGCAAACCAAACTTGGGCCATTGTTGTCGCTTCACGGATAAGAAATAGCTACGTCAAAATAACGTTTTCAGAAACCTTGAGCCTCCAGTGGCTTAGGACAGCACCACTTTTCCCTGGTAGTTCAAATAAAGAGTCACGAATTGCTATTCATCGTTTATAGGTGGAAAATCACTCCGAAAATGTAAAAACAGCCGGTAGTCAATGGGTTAAAGTGACTCCAGTATAGTGGTTGATTCTTCCCAGTGGGAATTTTAGTAACTAGATACTAAACCAAGACTTGTGGTATTGGATGAAGAATCAGGAATCAGGGTTATTTTCACACCCACAGGGGGAGAAACACATCCCCCTGGGGACAAAAAAAGTGCTCACAGACCCATCCCAGGAAAAAATTCCTGCTTTAGTACTTCATGTCCTGATTAAAAAATAAATAAATCCTACTAATAAACATTTTCTTACTAAAAGACAGGGTTGACTTACATAAGGTTTGTTCAGACTTCCTTTGTAGAGGTTTCCAAAATCATCCAAAGTTTCCCATGGGTCAGACGTCAGTTTTGCCAGCTTACACTTCACAGCAAGTGTGTACTTTGTCTGCTGGATATTCCACTAGAAACAGAAGCATGAATAGCTTAATTGCAAGCAAATGAAGAAGATCCTATGACCTTTGACACTGTTTTGAATCACCACAATTGCTGCCAACCTCGAACCCAGGCTCTCTTCTCTTTTCCCTCTTTTCCTCCCTTGTTGTCGAGAGAGAGACCCTGGTTGGACCAGATCATGTGACCAGTAAAAACAACAATACCGCAGGGAGGGTGGTTTCTTAAAGCTGTTTTGTCGCAGTAACAGTTTCTTGACTTTGCCACCCCTCTCGGCCATCAAATTTTTTTTACCACCCAGATTTTGGGTGGTCACGTGATCAGGTCCAACCAGGGTCTCTCTCTCTCTCTCAACAACAAGGAAGGAAAAGAGAAGAGTGCCTGGGTTTGAAGTTGAATTGCTACTAGTTTTGGAAGCACTTATTTTATCAGTTTGCAAAAATGCAATATATTAGCATAAATTAAAGGGATCAGAGACATCTCAAAAATGTTAATGAACTGATTGCCATTAATAATAAAGTAAATGCTGTCAGTTTCAACAAAAGAAAACCTTTTACTCTAATATGAATTTCAACCTCTTTTCACCTTGCATTTATTGTCCTTTTTTTGTCTGGGGGAAGAGTCAAAAAAGGTTGGAATTTCAGGTGAGCTAATTAGCGAAAATAATTAAATTAGGATACACAAATAATTTTCCTAGCTGCATTTTTTGTCTAATGGACTTGAAACATTCGATTCAAGAACATTGATTGCTTCAAAGTTTAGCCTTAACAGATTCTTTGGTTACTTCCTTTTGTGAGAGACCTGTAATATTCTCCTCAAAGATTCACAATTTGTGGTAAATCGTGGGCATAAAGAGGATAATAATTGCTATTTTCAATACAATTCTGAGATTGAGACTGAAATTCTGAGAACAAAAATGGGATTAGTGGTGAAAAAACAGTTATGTTGCCAAAATAAAGTCTGGTTCCAAATGCTCTCTTTCCATAAGGCAGCTTAATTTCTGCAAAGGCTTTACTCTCCTGTACATCAGCAACACAGTTCCATTTACAAGGCATGTCCTGCTTCAAAATTGCTTGTGTCTAGACAAAACAGTCTGCTTCATTACTATATTATTTGTCTGGCCTTTTTCTGAGAGTCATAAATGGCAAATACTTCTCAAATATGTCATTTAAAAAACAGTGCCATAATAGGCTATTTGCATGATGGCGTCATTTTACTACAACTACCAGAATCCTTCAGTTTCTTTTTTTTGTCTTGCTAATTCTGGCAATTGTTTTTAAACCCCACAGTGGTTCAAAAATTTGAATAATAAAGGAAAAACGACATGAATTGTTGTAGTTGTAGGAAAATGATGCCATCATGCAAATCGCCTATTGGGGCTTAAACCAAAGTTGACAAGTTCGGAGAAAAAGAAATATTCATTGTTTGAAGAAAACTACACTGAGTCAACAGAATAAGAATGATCTGGCTGTCCGAAGGAAAGAAAAGCTCAGCTGGCCTTAATACAATAAATAATAAAAAAAATCATTCAGGTACTTTAAGTATTTGAAGACTTTCAAACGTTTATGAAATTCTAAATATATTTACGCATTAAGATAATGAGCATTTGATCATCGTGGATAGAACAAAATATTTAGTATTTAATCGTTACCTTGTAGTCATTACTGAAATGTTCGTCCCTAGGGCAGCTCTCGACCTACAAAACAATGGTATTAAAACGAAAATTTACATTCAAACAACCAAAAACTAGTTTCAAATCATTTATTACATGTAATACATAAGAGTATCTGATCGATCAACAAATGTTACATAATACGATGCCAGTGTTACACTGTTTTTTTTTTTCTGATTGAGTGAAGAAAAATGACATAATTTCACGGAACGTCTTACAATTTGAACAAGACATTGTTCTCGAAGCAAAAATTGTACCAAAATTGTCAAATCTGATCCCAATTCAGGCCGCACATATTGCAGATTACCTTATTACCTTCACTCTGTGTTGTACAGTTGTAAGTTTAAATGTTGGAGGTGTTAGCTTACCTGTTTGGGAATGCCAGGGGCTTTGCGTGCCAACCGATAAACCTCCCGTTTGTCCTCTAATTCTTGCTTTCTCTGCTCCGGGTTTTCATCAAGCTGCGGCAGGACACAGTCGTACACAGTCAAAGCCAGCTTGCGCTCGGCTTTCACCCAGCGGTTACAGGGAAAGATAACCTCTTCTTCGCCGCTCGGAGAATCGAACTTGTTCACTTTGATCCACTCCACGTACCAGTCATCGCCGATGCCGCTATCATCTCTCCAAATTTCTATTTTGTGCAAAGGACCAGGTGGAAGGCCAGAATGCACTTTGAATCGATCAACAGAGCCCTTCTCGAAATCGTTCTTCCACTTGCAGTCAAGGTTTAGGTCACGCGAGCGACTTTTGTCTTCGTTGTAGAGAGCGCAGTACACATTGGCGTCCGTTCCTGCTCCTTTTACGTCTCCAGTTTTCACGACAATCTCGCAGTCTGGAGGCAAACCACTGCACGAATTGCCCATGTTGTTGTTCTCCGATGAAACCTCAGCTCGTTGTCAACGAGTATTAAATGTATTCAGAAACAAATAGTAATTCAAGTCTTACTATTGTCGTCCTCAAAGCGTCTAACAAACTCCTAAGAAGTTTACTAGATACACAAAAATAGCTGTTCTGATCAATAAAGGACTTCAGTTGGAAGTTTTCCACCTTATTCGTGAGCCACGTTGTAGCTACCTGTTGCGCGAAGCGAGTTTGTTCACAAATGGCAAAGATGTTACGGAATGTCACTCCAGGTGATGGTGTTAATGACGTCACTAACGATTATCTTTGGGTCGATGTGTTTTTCCGTTGTCAAGAAAATACATTTTCCCTTTCATGCACATAGCAAATGAATTCCACCCCCGACCGATACGCAGAAAGTCGATTCGTGTTCTAATTGAAGGATTTTAAGAAGAATAGTGTCATACAAGTTAGTAAACAATCTGCGAGGAATGTAAATCAGAAAAAAAATCTGGCGCCGTTTAATAATTGATTTTCGTGACAAAGCGCTGCTTTGGACGTCACCGCAAACTCACGCTTCTTTGTGTAATTTTTACAACGCTCTGGGCACTTAAAACTCAATAAAATTTTAGTACCACTATTTAGTCTTGAGAGACCTGTGTGACGCGGCACTTAAAAGTTTCACCGAGGCATTCTTTCGGAATCGTTTTGAACACGAGGTTTCAAAGGAAATTCTTGCGCAGTTTCTTCCTATGGAGCTGTTTGTTTACATCTCAATGGCGAAACCTGAGCACACACATCCTGAGGAAGTCGGGAAATTAGATATGGAAGAAAAAGTGCGGTATATTGAAACGAAAGTGGCTATCGTAACCCTAGCTCTCGAAAACGGAAATACTAACTTAGCTTTCTTTCTGGAAAAAAAATTTACATTGAAGCGACTTTTAAAAGTTAGTTGTCAGTGAAAGAAAGGATATTCAATTTAAAGAAGTAGTTCACAGTTTTGCGGAAAACCGTGGCGTTTCTGAAGTGAGGAATCTAAGGCTGACATGTCCAAGATAAAAAGAAGGTAATTGAAACAGCTATTTCTAAAGAGCGAAGATTAACATAGGAGCTACGTAGATCCCCAATTGACACATAAATAAAGCACTATCATCATCATCATTAACAAGCGACGGAATCTCAGGGTAATCTGAGGCAAATCTTTCGTGTGGGGAACTTTAAACAGTGACACAATTTGTAAACATGTACATATACTATTTTAATTTTTTTTTATTTTTATTTATTATTATTGTTATTTATTTATTTATTTATTTATTATTTTTTGGCAATTTTTTGTTATCATTTATCACTGTAAATATAAACTATTTAGCATTTTTAACAGAGCTTTACCTAAGTTTGTTTTAATTGTAATTAACTTTAGTTAGATATTAACGGATGAAGAGCCACCTAGTGGAAATGCTGTTAATAAAGTCATCATCATCATCATTATTATTATTAATATTATTATTTAGAATTTAGCACAGGGATTTTCCCTGGGAAGAAATATCCAGTCAAGTCTCATCCCGAGACCTCAGACTTCCAGCACTTTTCTGAGGATATGTGCCGATCCGAGGAGTGCCGACTTTTGCATCGTTCTTGTTCGGTTTTTAATTCCTAGTTGCTCCAAGTGGCCTACCAGCTTTTATGACACTGAACCTAATGCGCCTACAACCACTGGCACCACTTTTGTCCTTGATTTCCAGATCCTTTTAATCTCTCTTGCCAGGTCTATTATTATTATTATTATCATTATTATTATTATAAAATTATTGTTTAAAAAATTATTATTATTAAAATAATCGACAAAAATAAGAGTTTCAAATTTGAACTGAAAGCGATTTGATTTCTTCAGCACAGTCAGTTGTCCATAACGAGCCACGAAACGTGCAGTGAGTGAGTGGAAATTAAGAAAAGGAAAGAAAAATAAAACTGACTCGGCTGCTATCAAGACGGTAATTTTAACGGGGTAAACATAACAGAAGTGTGACTGATTAGCTGAGACGGAAAAGAGATTTATTGCCAAGTTTGGTCAAATTCCAAAGATGCCTTTCTCAACATTTCCGACGGTACCCGGCGTTAAAACAGGGGCACCCAACGAGCCAAAGCAGCCAAAAGCTGTAGAAAATCATTTTTAAGTACCTTATGGTGTTTGAAGTCTGTTTAAAGTGATGTTTTGGTTAGCTAGAAAACTTTGATCTGTTCGGATTCCCTAGCTGAAACGTTAATTGCCCGAAAATTTTAGGGAACACAATCTTTCTTTGAGAAAATACTAGCTGAAATGAACTTTTTAGGGTCCTTTTTTTCTTTCCGAAAATGTTAGCTGACGTTTTTTACTGCCAAAAACAGCAATAACGACCTTTCCGAAAACCTCAGGGGTTATGATTTCCACATGACGAATCTTCTAGGCCACGTTTTGCTTACGAAAATCCGAGTGCACTCTTAAATCGCCGCCGAAAGCCCAAGGCGAACTACCTTCCACTGAACAGATATCTACCGAAACTTGTCTTTGGGTGCCCCCGTTAAAATAGAACTCCTTGCTTCTAACATTAGAACTCAAAGGTTTTACAATTTGGAGTGCTTTCTTTTAGCCTCCGTCCGGAAGGATAAAGAATAATCCCAACTAATCCATTAAATCGGAAGAGTAAAAATACGAAATATACCTTGCTGAATTTCTTGGAATGAGGGAACTGTTAAGGCCCTGGCAAATGAGGACACAATGTTGCGGACACAAATGTTTCCCTGTTTGCCCGTGCGCGCAACAATTGTTGCGGACACAAAATGTTTCTGGTAAAAATCGGAAACATTTTTTGTCTCGGACACAAATTTTGTGTCCGCAACAAAGTTGCGCACGCGGGCAAACAGGGAAACATTTGTGTCCGCAACAATGTGTTCGCTACAATGTGTCCTCGTTTGCCAGGGCCGAGGACACATTGTTGCGGACACATTGTTGCGGACACAAATGTTTCCCTGTCTGCCCGCGCGCCCAACAATTGTTGCGGACAAAAAATTTGTGTCCGAGACACAAAAATCATAAACATTTTGTGTCCGCGACAAATGTTTCCCAGTTTGCGCAGCATGGAAACACATCACGAGCAACAATGTGTCCGCAACAATGTGTCCTCGTTTGCCAGGGAAGTAAATACGTTTCTTGACTTGATTTCTCAAGAATTGTTATTTCGTTATCATTCAAGAAGCGGTATTTAAACAACTGGAGAACACCTTTTACCAAAAAAATGCTTTCAAAAACTCTTTGGAAAGACGCCAGCCGAAAACTTGTCAACTTGGAGGGATGGCATCCTGCGTAGGAATGGAAACGTGCCAGATTAAAGAGTTGTGTTTGTATCGGGTTTACGGATAAGACCCTTTAATTAACACATGAGCGCCAGACAAACAAATTTCTTGAATTTTATTTCAACTATAACCTTCTTTATCCGACATACTGTCCCCACGTTGACACCATTACATGAGGCTAACATGAATAAACATGAAAATAAAAAGTAAAAAACTTCCCAATCTCGTTAACGCTTCCAAAAATATCGTCTCTAAATGAGAGGGCGTCAGAAGTCTCCGTGATCTCGACAGAAAACAGGGGCACCCAACGAGCCAAATCAACCAAAAGCTGTAGATAGGCATTTTTAAGTAACTTATGGTGTTTGAAGTCTGTTTAAAGTGATGTTTTCATAAGCTAGAAGAAGTTCATCTGTTCGGATTCCCTAGCTGAAATTTTACTTGTCCGAAAATGTTAGGGAACAAAATCTTCCTTTGAGAAAATGCAAGCTGAAATAAACTGTCCACGAACTTTTTAGGGAACTATTTTCTTTCCGAAAATATTAGCTGACGTTTTTGACTGCCAAAAACAACAATTACGACCTTTCCGAAAACCTCAGGGGCTATGATTTCCCCATTGCGAATCTTCTAGGCCACGTTTTAGCTACGAAAATCCGAGTGCACTCTTTCATCGACGCCGAAAGCACAAGGCGAATTACCCTCCACCGAACAGATATCTACCGAAACTTGTCGTTGGGTGCCCCTGAGAAAACATTCCGAAGGACGCACGATATGGAGAAAAGACGCTATGGCTTATTAAAGCCCCGCTTCTTTCGGCGTATTTATCAAGACCTACTGTTTTAGTCAATCAATCAAAATCTCGCCATTTTAGCATTTTGAGGTTTGATTCAGTCCCCCAAGATTTACCATCGTGCATAGTGCGCAGCCTCAAAAAATTGATTCTGTCGCAAATGATGTGATCTTCTTTTCGTGTAGTTATCTGAGACTGACATAGCGAGCAGTAAAAAAGCGCGCCACGCGTACAGTTTCCGAATAACTTCAATGTCAATGTAATGAAGTGAAATGTTTCAATCTCGGTTGAGCTCTCGATTTTTGTCGCGTGATCGTAAATTCGGTATTGCCGATTATCACTTTGTAGAAGTCTCGAGCTCACAAAAAAAATTTTTTTTTTGTAACTAGAAAAAGAAACGGCCCAAAAACATGGTTACAAATTACAGGAAAAGAAAGTTGTTACTGAAGCAAGATCATTAATGTCATTTTTGTTAATGTAAGCATCTTATATGAACCTGAAAAAATATGCTTATGCCTAAGTGACATAACACAGCTCAGTATTTTCCTGGGACACATGCACACAAAGAAAAACAGAGATAGCAGAAACTAAAATTTTTACCGACGAGGCAAGTGCTTCGGTTCGCCTCGTACTAGCTACGGCCATGGATATAAACTTATGGTTTTCAAAACTGACACCCCTCTGTTTGTTTGCTTTTTTTCTTTATTCAAGTCACTGTAACTGTAATGTAATTCAAGTACAGTCGAACCGCTCTTATACGGACAGCGAAGGGACAGAAAAAAATGCCCGTATTTGAGAGTTGTCCGTATTATAATATAGAGGACGCCACGATATTGCAGAGCTTAAAGGAGCACTGTCACCGGGATTTTTGCTGTTTTGGGTTCAATTCTGCCAAAATTACTGCCTTTTATCTGCTCAGACGACTCTGAGCTCCTAATAGTTACCCCCTCGGAGGTATGTAATGCTCTTTTGGAGCTGAATCCGAGGAAGGCCGGGGGACCAGATGGTATTAACAACAGGCTTCTTCGAGACTATGCTGACTTCTTAACTTCTCCGGTCTGCGACATTCTGAATGCATCATTCGCTGAGCAGGAACTTCCAAGGTCCTGGAAGGATGCCGATGTCACACCTCTGATGAAAGTTAAGCCAGTGACTACCATCGCCAAGCATATTCGACCTATCTCCCTAACACCGGCTCTGTCCAAGTTAGCAGAGGACTTTGTGGTTAGTAAATATATTGGTCCTGCAGTCTTGGAGTCGATTGATCTTAACCAATTTGGAGCTATCCCAAATTCCTCAACCCTACATGCCCTCATTTCAATGATACATACGTAGGCGCAAGCAACGGATGGTACTAGCTCAGCGGTGCGCGTGGTGTGCTTGGATTACAGAAAGGCTTTCGACCTGGTGGATCATGGTATTCTAGCTGCCAAAATTCTGGGTTTGCGCATTCCTCGCGGAATTGCCCGTTGGGTTTGCGACTTCCTCATGGATAGGCGCCAGCGAGTGAAGTTAACTAGCGATTGCTTCTCCGAATGGGGCACCGTTCCATCAGGCGTGCCCCAGGGCACAAAACTTGACCCTTGGCTTTTCATTTTAATGATCAACGATCTCCACTCTTCTGGGTATAACGTATGGAAATACGTGGATGACACTACGCTCGCTGAGGTTGTTCCAAGAGGAGGTCAAAGTGGGATGCAGGTAGCTGTTAACGCTGTTGAGCAGTGGTCTACAACCAACAAGCTTCAGCTGAATGCGGATAAGTGCAAGGAACTCGTTATTGACTTTAAGAAGGTTAAACATCATTTTGACGCAGTTACTGTGAACTCTCAAGAACTCGAACGCGTAGATAGTGTTAAATTACTAGGAGTTATTATAACCAACACACTCCAATGGAATTGTCACGTCTTGGATATAATCCAAAAGGCCAACAAGAGAATTTACTTTCTTATATTACTTAAGCGTGCAAATGTTCCAGCACACGATATTATTTGCTTCTATCTCACTTGTATAAGGCCTGTCCTAGAATATTGTGCCCCCTGTATCATCACGCATTGCCTGACTATTTAAGTAAAGATATTGAACGCATTCAAAAACGTGCACTATCAATCATTTCGCCAGGCCTTTCCTACAATGACAGCATGTCAATGTTCAATATGGCACCTTTAGAGGACAGGCGCATAGATCAATGTAAAAAATTGTTTGATTCTATTGTATCTAATCCAGATCATAAGTTGCATCGTTTTCTCCCTCCCAAGAACTATTGTCATTATAACCTCAGGAGACAACGCCACTTTGCAAATCCAGTCATGCGGACCAAGCGTTTTTCTAGCACATTTCTGCCATCTATGTGCAAGCATTAGTAGTTTTTGTTTTTGTATAAAGTATAATCTCATTTTAAGTATAACTTTATAAAGTAGAATTCTAAAGTACAATCTTGTACTGTACTTTTTCATATTTTTTGTACTTGTTCATATTTTAAATCTTGTATCAAATGTATTTGTAAATTCATGCAATTCAGCCTTAGAGGGCTGCCATGTGATTTGAATTAAAGCTATCTATCTATCTATCTCATCTATCTATCGTGCAAAAAATGCTTCTACAGAATCAACAAGATGAATTCCAATGAAATTTTAGCAAGAAGAGCTAACCATAATAATTTTTTTGGTGATTTTTCAATGCATAGCTTGAAATTTTGAAAAAACTGGCAAGTTTTTTCAAATTTCAATCCATTTCCATCCTCGTCATCTTACATGGAATACAGGAGTTTATGGTGTCAATGCAGTACTAGTCTTTAGTAACAAAACTATACCATTATTTTAAGGTTTCCACTGATGCATTGGCAGTTTTAAGCTTTTTAAAGTGATGGTACAATAGCGTGACACTGCCCCTTTAAGTAACGACGACGGCAACGGCAAAGAAAACGTCATTTCAAAATATAACTTCTCGTTATTGTAGCTCTTTCGCGATTTTTCCAACTTGTTTACCTTGTAAAATGTTGGCGAACTATTCTGGAGCTAAATTAGTAAAAACGTCGTTGAAGTTGGGAAAAAGAAAGAAGAGTTTACCATTATACGCTCACGTTCTCCACAAAACGGCTAAAACCTGGTCATTTCACGTTGTTGTTTTGCTGAGGACGGCAAAGAAATGTACCAAAATGCAAAACGCACGTGCATTAAACCTATTGTTTTGTGGCGTTCTCGTTGCTACTCCACGTATGTATTATATGAACAAGGGGATAAATTACATCTTTGATTTGTAATTGTTACTGTAAATTATCATTTGAAGTTTCTTGAATCGGCTACTAGTACA
>JAEMWC010001128.1:135000-182500 GCA_016490735.1 Pachyseris speciosa | reverse complement strand
GCTTGGAGTCTTATTTTTTTTTTTATCTGACTGCACTAGTAAAAATACTGTAAATCTCCCTCGTTCAACATAAGCTTAGGACGCAGACCCCCTTGATGCACACGACAACACTTTGGCTTATTCATAATCTGCTTTGGCGTCAAATTAAAAAATTTAATTTTCAATCGATGTCAAGTCCTAATTTCTCTCTATTTTCGCAAAATCCACTAAATCTCCATCTCCATCATTCCGTCTTCTTCATCCTCAACATACTAACTAAAAGGAATAAACAGCTGTGGTGGATAGTTTGGATTGCGTGTAACCTTCAGGGGTTAATCAAGGCAAAATACTGAAAGACAACAAGAACTGACTGGTTTATTTTAATCACGCCTGATATAAGCAACGATTTCATGTCTGCTTTGCGTAAAGATTACAATAGAGGTTTTGGAATTTATTACGAGAATATAAGAATGATAGTTATAATATCGTCCAGCAGTTCTGGTCATATTATATACAGTCGAAGAATTCGTAAATCACTTGCCTGCGGCTCGTGATTTACGAATTCGTCGACTGTTCTCCCAGCATCCCGCGTGGTTTATCAGCCTATAAACCATAGGAACTTGTGACCTATTGCTTAAATCTTCCAAACTGGCTTCCTGTACGTTTTCAATATCTTTGTATTTGATATCTTTAAATTCTGGAAAACGTATCAATTATCAATCATAATACTTATTAATTTACTCCATAAAACACATCCTTTTTGAGGTAGAAAAATGATCAGAAAAAAAAACGTTATATTTTGCTAATAGATTACAAACACACGTTTCTTACAAACCTACCTGTCTGCCTGTAGTAAACTGGCATCTCTAAACACAGATTTAAGTCTGTAACCTCTCTATGCATCATTCTTCTGAGCACTCAGGCACAAGCCCGTTGTCCGAGAGAAGGAAGCTCAATGGTAAAAGTGACTGGAAGATACAGTGGGTAAAGAGTTCTCTCCAACAACCCCACTAAAGGGAATCAGAGAGTGCTAGACAAACCACAGTGCTGTCTTGTCATGCTCAACTTGGATGATCCTAAAACTATGAAATGCTCTCACCTGAGATCTTACGTATCCTGGTTAAAGTAAGGCCCGGGTTCATACATCGCATTTCTGCCGTGTCGAATTCGATTAAACTAATTAAATTCGAAAGAAATTTGACGTCTGAATCTGTTGCCGGATTTCTGCCGCACATTCAACTGGTCTTGTCGCATTATCCACCAGAAATGCAGCACCGATTCAGACATCGAATTTCTGCCGTGTTGAATAGATTTACATACCGGGCCTTAGCAGGATCGATAAACTTTTGATGCAATTTCTCGAGACAAAGAGAGAACAATCAGGAGTATAATTTGTATGAATCAAGTGCAACACAAGTGCGACGTGTGAATCAACAGTCGCATTTCTGCCGCACTTAATTGAACTGGATTTGACACTTCATAAATGTGACGTATGAACCGGGCCTAATGACACATGTATATTTTAAAAAACTGGAGGCTTCCTTGTGCTCTTTCTTCCTCTTTGAGAATACAGGTTAACAATGTTTGCCACCAGATGGAAAAACTTTGCCTCATTTTCTGGAAATTTACATTGATTACATATGGCAAAATAACCACTGATAAGTGGTGAATTCTGATCCTGTTGAGATACCTGACACACGGTTTATTTTCGTTGGGATGGTTGAAGTATCTTCGCCTCTCTTTTCTCTTTTCAGTAAAAAAAAAATTCTGATTACAATTAACCAGAGTGTTTTCACCTCTTTCTATCGCATTGTCTTTGAACAGTCCATGTGCTGGATAAACCAATGGGAGAGAGTCTATGATAACGTGGCATCCCTCCAGCCACAGTTTTTGCTCAATTCCCGATAATCAAGTTCACAGTTGATGTACTTGAGGCGGACGTCAGATGCCTCAGATGAGACTGTCAGTGAATGTGTTTTTGCTGACACGCTGTGGATAAGTCATCAGAAATCTAGTCAAACTTTCTGTGAGGCAGCATGTGAAAGCTACATAATGTGTATAAATTTGCATGCAATGTCCCCAAAAGATCACAGATTCTTCATAAATAATATTATTTCATCCATTTTCGAATGGAATGCTATTTCATTTATCTTCAAGACACAGTACTGTAGGTCCCAAAACAACAGGAATTCTGTCAATTCCACAAATTTCTATTCTGGAATTGCCCCCAAAATAAGCGCTTTAGTTCTACTTTGAAAAAGAATGTATTTGCAGCAACTGCTACTGTAGTGATAGTTTTTCATTCAGTAGTACATGACATTTGACTTACGTTATTAGGAATGCTAGATTAAAAGACCAACCACAGCAAATTCTCCTGTGAAGAAAAATGAAACAAAACAATTCAATTATTTTCAATACAACAATTCATGGTTAGAGTAACAGAGATGAAGATCCCTAGAAACTATCATTATGAATTATTTTTAATTTAGGCTATGAGGCTCAGGTTTTCGTTACATTATAACAGGTTTGTTTCCTTTCAAAAAGCGAATGTTTTAGACCAAAGATTTTTGCATGAAGTTAAATTGCATGATACAGTACCCTAGCTCATTATATTCTGATTTCCTAATTAATTCAGTTTTATATTTTCTCATTAATATTCATATTTTTGATCATCTGGACTCTCGATCATCCAGAGTATTTGCTCTAGTCTCAGTAAGTCCAGATAATCAAGGTTTGACTGTATCTTGAATAGCACTGCTATGACATTATAATGCAGTATACTAGCCTAACATAACTACATGTACGAAGGACACTGTACAAGTCAACAAAGTAAAACATTTTAGTCATGTCCATGTTCGTGTTGCATTGCTACCGCACTTTCTTTCTGGTCTTATAGTGCTTGTAGTCTTTGAAATTGTGAAGATCCCTCCAGCATTTGTTTGTTTATAAAATGTTTCAGTCTTTTTATGAGTTGTCCTTTCTGGGAGGATATCGTACATTGAACAGTAATAGGGACTTCAAGGCTGCCTTCATTTGCACATTAATAAAGAAACGACAGACCCCAATTAAACACTAGCTTCAAATAAAGGTTGGGACCAAACTGTAAATTGTGAAATAAACTTTGGGGGCATTTAATGAGAAAAAAAACAGCTTGACAAATGCATTCACCATACATAGATACCTCATTCAAACTCAAGGAATGATTCCTTGTATATGAATTTTGATGATTTTTTACAAACTATGATACAGGACTGTACTTCACCCAGTGCTTCATCAAATCCAGTATGGCAAATCCCTTTGTGAAACTGGGTCTCAAATTTGCCAGTAATCAAATGTTTAAAAATGCCATAGTTACAAACCTTATCAGAATTGACTCTACTTTTGCTACATTCACAAAGCCCATAGGTAACTCCTAATCTTAGGCATAACTACAAAATTAAGTGTTGTTACCAATTAATGAAGGTGAACTTTAAGATTTCAGCATTCTTGAATCACAGTTGTGAGGTCTTCAGACAGTGCGAAGAACTCACCTTATTTTGATAGCCTCTTGGTTTGTATATGTAGTTTTTACAAAAAAAGTATGCTGCCAAGGAGAAGGAAGAAAAAGTTGTTTAGTTAAATTTGAATGAATGCAACTGTTTTCAATATCCTAAGGTGATAACTAGACTGTATCTAGATTATTCAGATTCTCTAAGAAACCCTGAATTTGGTCAGTGCACTACATAATAGAGATCTTTAGCATCAGGTTTTTTATGGTTAATGAGAGATAATTCGCTGACAAGGTCTCAAGACAGCAAAGTAAGCTAACAGACAACAAGCAATAATAATAACACTGTCCAGCTAATAGTCCTTGCAAAGTACAGCAAGGACGCAGCTCAACAAGGTCGAACCGAAAGCATATACAAGGTGCCTCTAGCAGCTGCTATACGGTCCATGTATGACCTTGGAGCAGAGCCTACAGCCAGCTCGAATAAGCCGTATGCTGGTTTTTGCTGAGGGAGGAAAACTGGAGTACCCAGAGAAAAACCCTTGGAGCAGGGTTGAGAACCAAAACAAATTCAGCGCACTTATGGCGTCACCGGGATTCGAACCCGGGACCACATTGGTGGGAGGGGAGTGCTCTTACCACCACGCCATCCCTGCTCCCCACAGCAATACAGTGTGGAAGTAAAGTTAGCTATTTTTATTAAGACTTTGACAGTATTTGTCCTTTCAAAGACCGATCGTAAATATTCCCATACAAACTCTTATAATTTCGCCATGACCGTTATTATGCAAGATGATTATGAAACTGTGGAGCTTGGGCTTCCTGTGCTTTGACTAGACAGGAAATAACATGGTGGTATAAAATCAAAAATAAATTGCTAAAATTTGAAACCGTGCCAACACTTGAATGCAAACGCCTAACCGCAGTTTGCGGCATCCAATAAGAAACCTGATGCTAAAAGTCTCTACTGTTTTGCAGAGAACAGCAAAGAAAAGTGGAAACAGTGCTCTATCTTTGTTTTGCTCATTAAGCACCCTACTGAAGCAAGTAATATAACCTACGTTAACAGTTGAACGTGCAGGAACTTTCACTTTGTCATCAATGTCTGGATTAGCCACAACATAGCTTTCCCAATTCACTTCAAAGCTGAATCCATCAATGACTGCGTCAAAAAAGTTGGAATTATTGATGGTAATAGTACTCTGTTGAAATAAAGAAAAAAAGATTTACAGTAGTCAAATACCATGTTTGTCTTAAGATGCTGGATGAAAATTATAAATTAATATTTTGAAATCCATCCTTAAGGTTGCCAAGGATATTCTAAAACTAGAGAAAGCCATAGGGTTAGTAAGGTAAAGTCACATACATGTAATAGCCACAGGTGACCCACATAGCTTGAGCTTGACCCTTCTTCTGTAGCATGAAACAAGTAGAAAATTGGTATCCCTCCTTCCTCACCCATGCACCAGTGAGGCAATGCTGTTCCATTCCAGTGCTACCCCAGTAGAATGATGAAATGGAGTAAAAAAAAGGAAAAATAGACAAGACCTTAAACCAAAGACCTTCAACCCTTCTGTCAAAAGTTACAAAAACTCTTCTAGGTGCATTCTCCAGTGGTTATTTCCTATTCTGGTTTAGGAAAAAACAAAAATTGCAGAATACTGTTTTCCAACAGGAAAAGATGTTATGAAAATAGAATATTCTTGACAGCAGTGACAGGTGAGACCGGCACATAGAATAGTCTGGAAACTTCCATTCCCAAAAGAAAGCATTAATTTTTCCATGTATTCTAAGTAAACAATATTCTGTTTATTCAGTTTGTTCTGTTCATTCCATTGCTGGGAGTAGAATGTTCATCCAGAACAGCCCAAGAGAATGCACCTTCTAAAAAACAGATTGAGAAATTAAGATCTCAATATAAGTACTAGAACTGCATTTTAAATACCCACATTTATGAGAATAAAAGGATCTGTCATGTTTGATTTTGGCATGCTGATGTTCACTGGAAATGCAGTGTCCAAGTGAATTGATATAGTTCTTGGAAAAAGGAATACACCAACAAGAATAGAGGTTGTCAAGCAAATAACAACAGCCACCACAAGATACAGGATCCTGAAAAACAAGACACCAAAGGGGTCAGTAAAACTCTTTAAAACAAGGTGATAGCCCTCCCCAGTCCCCCAAGAAGACCTGTTTGGATGGTTGACAACAATCTTTTCCACAAATTGGGAGGCTTCTGAAAGCTACAGTATTTAGAGCAAGTTGAATAAAGCATATGACAGCATGAAAAATCACTCCCAGGAATTTAATCCACTCCACTGCATTGCAAGTTGCAGGTAAAATCTCTCGTATAACTGCACCCTTATAATATATATTGTGCAAAATAACTTACGTTCTTCTTGGCTTGAGTCGTCTGTCTCTTACAGGAATCAAAGCAACCAAGTCATGTTCCTGCTCTAAGAAGAAAGAAAAAACTTACATATTTCAGTCTGAGCACATTTGGCTTCACTTGAAGCTTGCTTTGCAATAGTTTCAGTTGAAGAGCTTTGTGTTAAAGGGGTCCTCAACTTTTTCCCTCTTTTGAGCAAAAATTCTTTCATTCAGTAATCTCAACTCAAACCAAACCTTGCATTTCTGAAATCAAGATGCATCACACTGTAAATCCACATACGACCTTTTGCAATTTGTCTGTGTTATAGGTCAAAATGGTTTTATGGTAACCTTGTGTAGGTCAAAATGAAAGTCCTTAATTTTGTCTTCTAACCCTACTGTAATTATTCATGATAAGGGTAAGGAATTTCATTTTGACCTACAATCTTGGACAGAATAAAATGAGAAATAAGACAACCATGCCAACCATGATACCATGGAACAAATGGACTAAAACAGAGAAACAATGGCCCAGCTAATTGATTTTGTCGGTCCACCTAACACGAGGCTCAAATTTCACATCATTTATAAGCAACTCGTTTCTCAAGGTTACATCAGAAACTGAAGTATTCAGTTAAACGCGCAAAAAAAAACAAACATGCAAACTGGAATTCCTAAGAGGAAAATCTCTCGAAAAATCGCATTGGTACCAGCACAGTTTCCAAAACCAGAGATCAAGAGAACAAAGTCCAGAAAACTTTGCAGCTAAGGTGACGACAGCAATGACCTTACCCAAATGTCGGTCGTTTCGCTAACGAGTCCAGTTCGCTAACGTACTGAGACGATTCGCTAACGTGTTCAGTCGATTCACTAACGTCTAGCTCGCTAATGTCCAAAGTCATTTTGTTTAAGTTACCATATAATATTTCAAATTTATATTGAAACGTGACTAAAACTTACTTACTGTCATGCCGCCATTGACAGTATGTACATCATAATAGCGTGATTGCTGATTGATGCATTTTAATAATACAGTCGAACCCCTATTAAGCGGCCACCCTCGGGGAATTGGAAAGTGGCCGCTTAATAGGGGTTGGCCGCTTAATATGGGATCGTCAGGAATAAAAATACAAGCATGCTACAAGGCTTTTAACATCTGCTGGACATAATAAAGCGTTTAAAAATCACACAAAACCAAGTTTACGAAAATCCTGAGATAAGGTCTCAACATGACTCAGTTACATTGAGAAGTTAGCGAACAATTGACCACTGAGATGTCTATTCGACACGCTATGTACTACCATTTTCGAGCTACCGTGAAAGGCCAACTTTTTTCTACGTTGTTACACCCTCAAAACATTCAAGTTTGTCTAGACAAATGTTCGCGTGAACATGTCAAGTTTTGACAGCTCCGCCTCAATTGAGATAGAGCTGTCAAAGCCAAACCACATGTATTTAATTTTGGGTGGCCGCTTTATAGGGGTAAAAACAATAGAAAACCTTCATTGGGACGACCAAAAGGTGGCAGCGGTCGCTAATAGGGGTGGTATTAATAGTATTTAACTAAAAATAATTTTGGAACTTAAATAACTGGCCGCTTAATAAGGGGTTCAACTGTAGAGCTTTTACACTATTTGGATGACAAGTTGTTTTACAATGAGCTGAAGCGGTGCCTTATTTAAAAGAGACTTAACAGAGGTGACCACTTAATAGAGGTCAAATAACAAATCTGGCGTTAGCCGTACCACGCGTCCTTCTTGTAGAACTAAGCACGCGCAAGAGTTCGCCAGTGTTCAGTGTTTGCCTGGAATGTCATTTACTTAATCGTTCTCACTTCACTTTGATAAAGAGGGAGATTAGTGAAAGAGCATTGATGTAAAAGGAAAATTAATTTTTAAAGTTTAACCAGCACATGATGCACATGACTGTTCTTTAAACCAGCAATCACTCACATGTATAATGATTTCATTCAAACAATTGAGTCAATGGAACCAATGGAGTCAGTATTAATTAAAATGTGTGAGACTTTTTTCCTTGTTTGATGATATAAATGGTAACAAAAGATAGTAAACAACATTAACATTAGGACAAGCATATCATTCCCTTATCACCCGTTCATAAGAACAATTCGATCAACAACGATAACATGGAACAATTTTACTACATCACTTGCTCAGAGGTTGTCACCACGTGCCAAGAGGCATTACTCTGTGGAGGATGTGATAGGTGGCAACACCGACGTTGCAACACAGGCATCACAAGGGACGCATACAGGAAAGCCGTAAGAGATGGTCTGGAGATTAATTGGTTATGTCTGTACTGCAAAGACGAGACTCCAGTTCCGATTGTTCAGAGCAGGATGGTCGACATGGGTATGTTTTTACGTTTGATATTACGTGTTTAATATTACGTGGCTCAAAGATGTAAGGTATTAGTAGGCAGAAAACGTCCTTAAATGTATAGCCAAATTTAGCAACAGAATGGGAACGTCAAGCTAATTGTAAGCTTAAAACCCCTTTAATGTCACTATTCCGTAAATTGACAAACAACTTGAGTGTCACGCAATACAGTAATATGCTCAGGATAAAATACACAGACAGCAAAATGGCATAAATTGGGGGGACACATCCCTGTGGCAGGTTATTCACGACTTCAGGTTGTACGCATAAAAACAAGAAGAGCCTCACTACCTCCCCATAAACGTGGGTAAGGTAAGAGTATTGGCAGAGCCTTACTTATCTCCCCAGCACTGCACGGGCTGGATCGGACAAGATACAATGTAAGAGCAAAGGTATAAGATGGCAAGACACAAGCAATGCCAAGAGCTTGAGGGAAGTCGCTACGCAGACTTAACCACCACAGATGCTTGCAAAGCATGCATCCCCCCAAGCAAAATCCTAGCCTAAATAAAGTTTCCTGAAACGTTGGCCATCCTAAGTGCAGCGGACAGAAGCACTGATTCCGGCGTGCGAATATAAATCTGGTAACACTCTGAGGACCAACAACCTAAAACTTTAATGAGGTAGTCTGGCATGCCCGCAGTGGCTGCAGCTGACGCGGCACCTATGCGAAAACTATGACCTTTAAGGCTATGGTGGGGAAGCCCGGCAGTTCGGGTAGCGTCCCGAAGCAAATGCGTGACAGAAGACCTAGTGAGTAACCAGCCCAACTGAAAAAAGAAGAGCAGCTCCAACGGTGGCTGGGCGAGCTGAAAGTAGTGCTGCATAGCAATGACAGGGCACAATAAAGAAGGGCACCGGGCTACAACGAGTGATTTCCCTTCCCGAAAACTGTCGGTTTTTGAGGACTTAAGACGAAGCAGTAAGTGCTGTGGACGTGCCAGACTCGGAGAGAAGGTTATGCAATCTGTAGTGAGGTTAAACTGAGAGTGAAAGCTATGTACCCCTGGGTAGGTAAACTCGCTACAACGCAGAAAGGTGAAAAAGGCGAGTAAAGGCAGCCCAAATCATGGAAAAATCCCGAGGCCCTAGCCAACTCCTCAAAACGGGGCAAACGGCTAATAATACTCGGGGGTAACCGGCTGACGGCGGATACGAGGGGAGACCTGATAGTGGAGAATACCCCGAAGTATCTTTTTGAGCAGCAGCCGGCCGTGTAAGGGGTCATCGTACCCAGACCTAATATGGAGATTTTGGACCGCAGCTAAGTAAAGTTCAATTGTGCTCTGACTGACCGTACTAGCTAAGTAAGAAGCAAAACAAATGAGAGTCCCTTCAGAAGTGGGGAGGATGTCACCATAAGGAGTCTCGAGTCTGTTCATGAGGCAAAATTGAACGAAGCGCCTTTCCCCAAAGTTATATGTGTGTTGGGTATTCCATGAGAGGGCCCAGTTGGCGTACTTGAGAACTTCATCCCTCAAAGGGTCATGAAGGAAGGGGGGATGTAGCAAGGGGTCTGGTCTGCGAAGGGTACGAGTTCCCTGAAACGCTGGACCTGAAATCGGGAGAGGGCATCAGCAATTGCGTTGTTAGCTCCCGGGATGTGACGGGCCCTGACTAAAAAATTATGTTTCATGGAAATAAGCACCAAGAAACAAAACCAAATTTATTACCCTGGGAGCTTTGGAGTGACCCAAGTTTATAATAGCAACAACACTCTCGTTATCACACCAAAACTGAAGGCTGAAGGCCTAAGCTTACGAGTGGGCTAACCTGCCCAACCCATCACCCCCACGGCATCACGTTCCATTAACTGCAATTTACCGCTCGGTAAAAGCTTTATTTAAGTTTTTTTCGCTAATTATTTTTTTCATGTAGACGACCCAAGTTATGTTTGTACGAAAAAGTTCCTAGCACACAAAAGCAATTCCTTAATATTTTTCTTCACGATTGTTTTTCGATAGGGGAACCAGTTCCTGGTCATGTGACCGTCGATCAAGAGGTGATGCCAATCGACCTTGATGATGCATCCCCGATAGGTGAGCAGTCAATCGGGGAACCAGTTCCTGGTCATTTTACCACTGATCAAGAGGCCACTGAAATAACGTTTCAGCTCGTGGAACAGGGGACGAAGCGAGGGAAGGCGAGCCTCGTAGACAGCCTTGGTTACACTTACAACTTGCACCACCCGAAGTCTTACGTGACCTATTGGAAGTGCACAGTCCACCCCAAAGAAAAACTGTGTAGAGCCTCTGTTACGGAAAGGGATGGGACCTTTCAGTCAGGGAAGAACAATCACAACCACCCAGCAGAGGTTGGGACTGCTGCAGCCGTGAAGATTATAATAAAAGTGAAGGCAAAGGCTGTGCAGGAAAAGTTTAGATCAGCGGCAGCTATAGTAGATGAGGTAAGTGTACTGATTCTTAGTTACGCTGCTATTTTTGCATTTTCTCTGCAAATTATTTGACCTTAAAGCGCCTACCAAGCAAAATTCGTTCCTCAATAATTTTAAAGTTTACTCCTAAAATCTCAAGATTCCAAATTTTGAGGTAGTCTTGATTAAAACTGGCGATTTTTTTTCTAAAGAAACTGTGGTGCTGCGTCGGTGGGGGATAAACCAAATTTTCATCTTTCAAAGGCACCTTCAAACTGAAAAATAACAAAACCAAAAAGCAAAATTATTATTTCCAATTTGTAACAGGCAAGTCTGTTCTTATGTATTTGCCCATAGGTGCTCTTGGATGAATTGACCGAGGCTCCGGGTCCAGCCCTCCCTAAGCCAGCACATATCGCGAGAGCAGCTAACCGCCTTCGGTAGAAACTTAGGCCCAAGGACCCCAGGGATATCGACTTCAAGCTAGAAGAGGACTGCATACCTCCGGGGTTCTTTCAAGTTGATGTCAAAGTTAAGAGCGAAGACACTTAACATTTGCGAAGCAGGAAAAGCTCAACATTCTGGCTTGTGCCAAGTGCTGGTACGCAGATGGTACCTTCAAATTAGTATGCCACACATTCAAGCAGCTTGTGACCATAAATGCCTTTGTGAGATCTGGGGAATCTGCGAAACAAGTGCCAATAGTATTCATCCTAATGTCTAACAAGAAGGGAAAGGACTACAAAAAGGTATGCACAATTAAGTTTATAATGAAAGTAGATTAATACACCTTCAATGAATGATCAGATGAACATTTATTCGTGAAGTTGATCTTGCAAAGAAGTACAAATTTGGCCAAGGTTAGCGAATCAGCATTTGATTGACAAAGCACTAGGTACATGAAACGTTTGAGACCTCTCGTTGCAATATTTTCTCTTATCCTCTTATATTGTCCCCAGGTCTACCGCTACATCAGAAAACTGATGGCCCTGCCGTTCCTGCCCCACCATGAAATCGGCCCAATGTTCCAGCTCCTCTGTCGTCAGGCTCAGACCCAGTCTCTCAAAGACCTGGTCAGTTATATCGACCATCAGTGGATCGAGAGCACAGTGTTCCCGCCCAAATACTGGAATGTTTACCGTCAGCCCATGCGCACAAACAACGATATCGAGGGCTGGCACAATGCCCTAAACCAACCAGCTGGTGGACAGAGTGGTTTGCCACTTTATTTGCTCACTGAACTGTTAGAGAAAGAGGCCAGGCTCACAACTATCACAATCAGGCTAGTTTCTGACAGAAAACTTTCTAGAGTGCAACATCAGTGTTATTGAAACATTCAAAGGAAGTTGTTTGAATCCTGGGAGAAGTATGACAATCGCGAGATATCTGCTGCAAACTTACTGAAATCCTGTTCACATCAGCTGCCGACTGGTTAGCTCAGTGGTAGAGCACCGGACTACCGTGCGGGAGGTCGCGGGTTCAAACCCCGGGCGGATCAATACTCAGGGTCTTAAAATAATTGAGGAGAAAGTGCTGCCTTTGTAATGACATCTACAAACGGTTAGACTTTCTAGTCTTCTCGGATAAGGACAATAAACCGTAGGCCCCATCTCACAACTCTTCATAATTCACTGATTCTGTGGGACGTAAAAGAACCACTAGGGACGTAACAAAACTCTGGCAGTGACCACCCCTAGTGTCTGTCTTAATTTGATATTGACATTATGGGGCACTCATAACTCAACTTCATTAATAGTAAACTGCGTAAAAAGCAGTCTGGCAAAGTCCCCCGGCCAGTGTTGCAATGCGCATTTGAATATTGCATAGAAAATGCGCAATATAAATGTGATACATTATTATTATTATTAATGGCTCAGTGCGTGCAGATTCAATTTTAAATAACTACAAAATCCTTTTCATTTCTAGGTCCAGTAAGTGTGTAACAAGCTTTGTAAGTAAATTTAGGAAAATTAAGAAATTTTGTAATTATAGTTAGGAAAACAAATGCAAAGTCCTTTTAATTTCTACCGTAGGTCCAATAAGTGTGCAACAAGTTTGTAAATAAATTTAGGAAACCAACAAAATGTTGTAATTAAGAAATTTTGTAATTATATTTAGGAAAACAATGCAAAGTCCTTTTAATTTCTACTGTAGGTCCAGTAAGTGTGTAACAAGTTTGTAAATAAATTTAGGAAACCAAATGTTGATAATTAAGAAATTTTGCAACTATATTTAGGAAAAACAAATAAAATGTTGTTAATTAAAAAACTCGCATTTGGTGCTGTACTGCAGGACTGGGTACGAGTTATTAACGCAAGATAAACAAAATGGCGGCTCGACAGGAGAACTTCGCATTTAGAGGATGGATAGAATTTGATTAATGTCAACCAGTAAGCGTTAGCGAACTTATCCAACACGCTTAGTGAAACTACTTCTAAACCGTTAGCGTAACAACTTGACAACGTTAGCGAATCGTCTCAGCACGTTAGTGAACTGGACATTGGCGAAACGACTCGTTAGCGAAACGACCGGCTACCCCTTACCCAGCGCACTAAGCTGTTCAAGTCTCCTCTTTTCACTTTTTAATGAGTCGAATGTAAAAATCGAAACCAGCTAACCTTTCGTAAGCTTGCCAGAGCCTCCGCAAGTCGGACAAGTCTGCGTGAGTGAATCGCTGTCCTGTTCATTGATGGCTCTCCTGTCAAATTCTTCATATCTGTACGAAGGAGGAGGACTTTGCTGCACTACAGAAACTGCCCCATAATTCTCCTCATGAGAATTTCCATCACTGGTAGGGTCGGAGAGAATATTTTTCTCGCACCCTGCCATGTCCACTTCGTTATTTTTCTGGTGAACCAGCGCAGCATTCGCAGCATCGCTAATGCAAACAAAAACTTTCTAAGGTGGACAGCGGTTGTTCATCAAATGGACACCGATGTCATGTAAGTGGTCCACCATATTGTGAAGTACCCGAGATACCATGCGGGCTACTAAGAATCAAGATGGCGGCCTGTGTGAACTATGTATGTCGGGTTAAGGTTTGTTCCTAGCTTCTTCTTATCTGAAATTATAGCTTAACTGTAATAGTTAAAGATATATAATCATTATTTATTCTTTTAGCATTTTGAATTACCGTTCTTGTGAGAATGCTACAGAATGCATTCCCTTGGGATGCATATTTTCACGAAGTCTACACAGAGACAAGTATGCCCCAAAATCCACTACGGTTGCCAACTTAAATCATGCTGAAAGATTTCCGCACAGCCCCATAGATTAAATATACATGTGTCACTGTCATACCAACCCTGTTCCAAGAACGGCAAGCACGAATAGAGTTTGAGTTACAAAATGTCTGAAAATGTATACATGACCATAATGAAACACTCGAGTGTTTGGCACGGCTTCTAAAAGCAAAAATAATTTTTGGAGAAATTCGAAGTAAAATTTCGCCCAATTTTGTGACAAAAACGGAGAAGAAAAGAGGAACGCCAAATAAAAAGGTGTTGTTAGCTGGAATTGAACCTAGAACATCTGCTTCTCAAGCAGTAACCATGACCTCTTGGCCATGGGCATTCAGCATGGTTAATGAGGTAAAAAATAGTGTATTTATTCCAAAATGACGATTTTTAGTTAGCACTTACGCAGAAACACAAGAAGTGAGCTTTTTGGATGAAATATGATGACAACGACAAAGAATGAATGCCATTTTAAGACTCGGACATTTCATGGCCCAAGTAATAATATTAATGTATAGACCTTATTCATAAATGGCGGCTGTTTTATTTTTCCTTTGTTATTGTGCAAATTAAAACGTAAAGCTTGTGGGATGTGGCTGGAGTGACAATGATATACCTCACAAATTAATGTGATTTGGTAAGCTGAAGCCACTCTAAAGGCACTAAGGCCACATGGTAGCGGGCATTACCCCTTAAATCTACCAAAGCAAAGATTGAGCCCAAGCATTAGCAGCCATGGACAGCTGTTTCGGCCTTGTTAGGCCTCATCAGCATGGCATAGCTAATGCTCAGGCTCAAGTACCCACATATCCATAAAACAAGCAGTGAAAACGTAAAGCTTGTGGGATGTGGCTGGAGTGACAAGGTGAGGTATATCCTTGTCACTCCAGCCACATCCCACAAGCTTTACGTTTTCACTGCTTGTTTTATGGATATGTGGGTACTTGAGCCTGAGCATTAGCTATGCCATGCTGATGAGGCCTAACAAGGCCGAAACAGCTGTCCATGGCTGCTAATGCTTGGGCTCAATCTTTGCTTTGGTAGATTTAAGGGGTAATGCCCGCTACCATGTGGCCTTAGTGCCTTTAGAGTGGCTTCAGCTTACCAAATCACATTAATTTGTGAGGTATATTATTGTGCAAATTAGTCTTCCAAGCCTCATATTAGTGCAAGAATTCTTTTTAATTTAACACATGGTAAGGAGGTTTAGTAGGCTAATTTGCACAAAGACAAAAGAATAATGAATAGGCAGCCATTTATGAATAACGTCTATGGGGCTGTGCAGAAGTCTTGCCAATCATGATCATGCTCTCTTACATGCATCACTATCATACTAACCCTGTTCCAAAAACGACAAGCTTAAACAGAGTTGAGTCACAAAATATTCTTTGATATTTGCACTCACATGATAAGACGGCTATGTTGGTGCCAAAACAATCGAAAAATGTAGCTCAAGGTTTGCATAATAATAGAGTCAAATTGCCAAAAAACTTTTTCGCTATTGTTCTTTCTACCAACATGGCCGCCATGACGTCAGGTGCAATCAAAGAATACACATAATTCATTTATGGAACTGTGCGGAAATCTTGCCCCAATTTGGACTTTTAGTTATAACTCGTGATACAAGTGGGAACTCCTTAGTTCATCTTGTTGAATTGTTAATGTTTCAACATACTTCATGCTTAGCTGTCAGAATAAGGCAATTTCTTCAGAAGTGATTCCTGTTCATCAGACTATGTGAATGTTAAAATCCTGTGTAAAGTCAATGGAATACACTCTTAGTTTATAGTCAACCCGTATAATTTCATCAGAAAACCTTACAAATTATTATTTCTAGGTAAGCTGAAAGTCACTCATTGGACCATGTGGTAGCAGGTATTACTCCTTAAAGCTACCAAATAAAGTTTGAGTAGATTAAGGGATGATACCCACTACGACATAGCTTAGTGTCCAATGAGAGGCTTTCAGCTTACCTAATGCATTATTTATAGCTGATGAATTGTCCGTGGATAAATAAAGACTATCTATCCATCTATCTATCTATCCAGACTCATTGATTTTTTGAGGTATTCTTGTCACTCCAAGCCACATCCCACAAGCTTGATATAATTCAATCCATTGTTGTCTTCCAGGTATTTCAGCCCTTTGCTGGCTGGGTAAAGAATGGCTTATCTCTCTTATCAGCATCACAGGTGATAAAAACAGTTCTGTTACCTTTGGATAAGGTTATGCTGTTGCTATGGTAACCTATTATGTTGAAAAAATTGCCGTAACTTGTTCACTAATAATAGGCCATTTCCGAATTACCTTTGGCCTCTTTTTCAAAGCGAGTCCTGGTGCTCATCTTTTCATATGAAAATGAGTTTCCATTCATATGAAAATTAGTTAAATTTGCATGTGAATGGAAACTAATTTTCATATGAAAAGGTGAGCACCAGGACTTGCTTTGAAAAAGAGGTAATTCGGAAATGACCTATTGGGCATATCCAATCAGCTAAAATCTATGTACTATTTCAATTCAATTCGTTTTTAAATTAAATTATTTAATTTTGTATTTTGTTTTATTCTCCTTTATAGAAAATATTTTTAGCATATGTTAGTGCTTATTGGCCATTTATTTTTGTTGCTCTTTGGTGTTTATTCTTGTAATTAATTTCAGGTTTAAACTTGCATTCCTATTACCCAGGTAGATGAACATGTATTTAAAACAAGATAATGGTGACTCTTGCACTTTTAATGCACCTCTCATAAGTGCACACCAACAAACAACAGTGAAAGGGGAAGTGGGGTTGGCGCAGTGGTGAGAGCACTCGCCTCCCACCAGTGTGGCCCGGGTTCGATTCCCGGACTTGACGTCATATGTGGGTTGAGTTTGTTGTTGCTTCTCTAGTCTGCTCAGAGAGGTTTTTCTCTGGGTACTCTGGTTTTCCCCTCTCCTCCAAAACCAATATTTCCAAGTTTCAATTCGATCCTGAATTTCAAGGGCTACAGGTTTGTCAGTTGAATTACTGTAAAGTGTCACTGTCATTAAACAAAGTCTATTTATTTATTTATTTATTTATTTATTTATTTACTGAAGCCCTGTACTTATTACCTCCTGTAAGCAGACACCCCATGCAAGGGTGTCCAGCTATGAGAGGCTTGACTGTATTTCAAATTCATTTCAGGAAATTAGAGCAGTTTTCAGTACAGTGTCACAAAACCAGAACTGAAGCAGTGATATTATTACACTGACCAATGAGAAGAGATGCAAACAGTTCAATAAACCAATCAAACTTTGAAGCAATTACATGTAACCAGTACAAAGCACGGGGGAAATGTGCGTGTGCAAGTTGTAATTTTGTTTTTCTTTTCATTGGTTGAGAAAGTGTTGCAACGTTTTATGGCAAAGAGGTGACACTCCCCCCAGGAAATGGGAACTACTGAATATTTTATTTTAGTACCATTCCTTCTCCTCCCTTTGTATTACCGTAGACATATATATGCAGCATTTTCTCTTACCCCTGAAGACGCAATCCTTCACGAACCTTTTTTACCTTTTTTCTTTTTTTTTTCTGATAGTCAATGGCCTTGTAAAACCTGACACAATGTGATACCCTTTAAAAGTAAAGTACCTTACTTTTGACGCTCAACTAAAGCGGTTTTCAATTGAGTGTCGAAAGTAATTCTCGTTTTGCTTTGGTTTTGCATTGCTTCGCTCTGTGATTGGCCAGGAAAACTCTCGCCACTTTCTCAGCCAATGAGAAGCAAAACCAAAACCAATTATGATTTGCACGCGCGTATTTTCCTGCGCTTTTCGCCGGCTACATGTAATTGCTTCGTGTTCTGATTGGTTCATTGCACTGCTTACTTCTGTTGTGATTGGCTGGAGTAATTACTTTGGTTTTGGTTTTACAACACTCAATTGAAAAGCGCTCTAAAACTTGCTCTACTCTGCAATCCTTATTGGGGATTCTGATTATTATTTTGTGCTTGTTTTCTTAAGTCCACATAGAAAATAGTTTATACAAAAGTGATCCCTGCCATTTCTGAGTTGCATTGAGCCTTGTCATCAAAGCGAGGCTAGTTGTGTTCTCTCTTCTCGAGGAAATGAGTTCTCAGCTATATGCAAATGCATGTAAAACTAATATGAACATGAAAAGTTTTGCACGACAATCCATTTTGAAGAGTAGGCTGATCTGAATTTGGAGCTGGTCTATTCTAATGTTTTTTTCTGTGATGTTTTTCTTAAAATGCAACCCACCAGGCGGAGTAATTTTAAAAACTCTACAGGAAGCTGCCTTTTCTCCTCCAAAAAATTCTGACCAAGAATCTGGGCTTTCTTCAGTTTCTTACAAACTGAAGCTGTTTTCTTGTTATAGGTCCCAAACATTTTTCCATGCTGTCACCGTGCCACGAGGACCCCACTTCCATTACGGTACAAATACCGTGACCAGTTGAAATATGGCATCTATGCAGCACAACCAGCACTTGTGAAGGACTGTGCTCTCGAATCTGCTCGCCTTTGCATCATGAGGGCCACGAAAACGAGGCAGCTGTACATGATCAAAGCTCTTATTCCAAAGAGAAAGAAACCCCTGGGGAGTCGCATGGGAAAGGGACAAGGCAAAATCGCTCATTACGTTGCCAATGTGAAAGCTGGGAAAATTATATTTGAATTTGAATGTGAGAGCGAGCCTAATGCTCGAGAGGCATTCAAGCAAGTTACGTACAGACTTCCGATCCGAACACATCTGAGGATTAAACCACCAGAGAAGAAAGAAATATGGACAGATTTTTGAAATAATATGGCGGTTAGACATGGGCAGATTTCTGAAATGTTGTATTAAGTACAAATTGGGTCTGCATGTGAGGATTCAAGATGATATTCAGCATAAACTAGGAACTTGTTGGCAGTTAGGATTTAACTGTCTGAACAAAAGATATGGATTGTCAGACCTCAAAGATGAGATTTAAACTGTAAAGTCAAGTTAGAGCATGTTTCAACTGACTGTCGTAAAACCAAAACCAAAACAATTTCCCCAGCCAATCAGCACAAACCGCGGGAAAATCATCGCGTGCAAGTCACCATTGGTTTTTGTTTTGCTTCATATTGGTTGAAAAAGTGGTGCGAGTTTCGCTGGCCAATCACTAAGTGAAAAAATGGAAAAAAGCAAATGCAATTTACTTTCGACACTCAATTGAAAACCGCACTACCAAAAAACTATATGGCGTTTGTATATGTTTTTCATGTTTTCGGAATTAGACACATGCAATCGACACATAGCGAAATTGTCCAAGACCATTAGCCTGTCATCTATACTGAAGGGTGTTTTTCACTAGGATATAAGCGCAAGCCACACAAAAGATAATCGCGATGGATTCAATAGTCCAGATTGGTTCCCTTCCAAATTAAATAGCATTCGTTTTCGTTGAAGCCAAGATCTGAACTGAACCCCCAAATCAGTATATATAATTCATTAAAGTGCCTATGAAGCGAAATTTCTTTCTTGCTAATTTTAAATTTTACCCCTAAAAATGCAAGAATCTCAAAATTTGAGGTGCTTGTGATTAAAATTGTTGATTTTACGAGCGTTTTAAGTTGGACTATTTTGCCTTTAAAAATGGTCAGGGTCTGGGTCGTGTTTATTCGCGATGTGACGTCATTTTGGGTACAAAAATGTGTTTGCGCTTATGAATTATAGTGAAATAGTTGGAATACTTGTCCCCAAAATTACGTCACAACTATTGTCACGTGTCTTTTGGCCGCGCGATTCAAATGCCATTTTTGAGGGCAAAATAGCCAATTTCAAACGCTTGTATAATCGCCGATTTTAATCAAGAGCACTTCAAATTTTGGAATGTTGAGTTTTATGGATTAAACTTTAAAATTAGCGAGAAATAAATTTCGCTTCATAGGCACTTTAACCCTGAATACTTCTTTATTTGAAACGACGCTTTTCCTTTCATGCATTTCTGTGAAAAAGGATGATTTGTTATTTTTAGTTGCAACTGGCACAATTGCACTCATACCACAAGTTTCTATGGTTATCCACCTCTTGGTCTGCCAATCTACCTGCCTAGATCTACTGGACAGGGGAGAGGGTGGAGGGGCAAATTGCTTAGACGAACACATGACAAAGCGCAAGTTCCGTCTGTCATTCTAGCTGCCTAGTTTCCTGTGTGCCCAGCTGTCTGGCTGTGTGCCTGTCTGTCCGTGTCCGTCTGTCCGTGTGGTCTTTCCAGCAGCTGTGCCAGTGCATAAAATCTTATTTATACACACCTATTATCAGCACCTGACACAGATATTTTTCGATATATTTGAACAAAATGATGATTACTACTACTACCGCTACCACTACTGCTACAGCTTCTGCTACTGCTACTGCTACTGCCGCTACCGCTACTGCTATTGTTGCTGCTACTGCTACTGCTACTGCTGCTGCTACTGCTACTGCCACTACCGCTTCTGCTATTGTTGCTGCTGCTACTGCTACTGCTGCTGCTACTACTACTACACAGTACTACCACAGTAGTATAAAGAATGGGGATTCTGGCGTGGTTGGATCAGGGTGAATCCTGTGAATCCACCGTGAGAGTGACCTCACAGATACGAATACGCCAATAGAACCTAGATGGTGATGTCCTTCCTCCTCCTCCTCCTCCTCCTCCTCTTCCACTTCCATCATCGCCACCCCATTCTGTATACTACTTACCACTGCTGCTACTACTTCCACTGTACTGCTACCGCTATTATAACTGTTCTGGTGCCACTGTTACTATTACTGCCACTTTACCGCTGCCACTACTGTTACCGTTGCTACTGCTACTAATGCTGCTGCTGCTACTGCTGCTACCACTGCACAATGCTGTCACTATAATGCTACTACTGCTACTAATGCTGCTGCTGCTACTGCTGCTACCACTGCACAATGCTGTCACTATAATGCTACTACTGCTGACTAGTGTAACTACTGCTACTAATGCTACTACTGCTACTAATGCTGCTGCTGCTACTGCTGCTACCACTGTACAATGCTGTCACTATAATGCTACTACTGCTACTAATGCTGCTGCTGCTACTGCTGCTACCACTGCACAATGCTGTCACTATAATGCTACTACTGCTGCTACTGCCATGACTAGTGTAACTACTGCTGCTACTGCTGCACAATGCTGTCACTATAATGCTACTACTGCTACAACTGCCATGACTAGTGTAACTACTGCTGCTACCACTGCACAATGCTGTCACTATAATGCTACTACTGCTGCTACTGCCATGACTAGTGTAACTACTGCTGCTACCGCTGCACAATGCTGTCACTATAATGCTACTACTGCCATGACTAGTGTAACTACTGCTGCTACTGCTACTGCTGCTAATGCTGCTGCTACCACTGCACAATGCTGCCACTATAATGCTGCTACTGCCATGACTAGTGTAACTACTGCTGCTACCGCTGCACAATGCTGTCACTATAATGCTACTACTGCCATGACTAGTGTAACTACTGCTGCTACTGCTACTGCTGCTAATGCTGTTGCTACCACTGCACAATGCTGCCACTATAATGCTACTACTGCTGCTACTGCCATGACTAGTGTAACTACTGCTGCTACCGCTGCACAATGCTGTCACTATAATGCTACTACTGCTACTACTGCCATGACTAGTGTAACTACTGCTGCTACTGCTACTGCTCTCCATATATGTTAAGAAGGACAAACCATAGCACCGGGAACTACGCTCCCTACTCTTTGCGAACTGGTTGGAGTTATCCTACGTCTTTTTCAATTGTATGCGTAGAATTGTAGGAGACGAAAATGCGGAAATCGTTGTTCTGGGGTTTACCCATAGCTTTGCTCCAAGGTTTTGGTCAGCTCCCAAAGAGAGAAAGGCTTTGTGCTGTGGGTGCCATAAAGCAAACTTCGAGGCTGAAAGCCTCCAAAGACCGTCCGCCTTTGGGACGTTGACAAGTGAGTTTCAATTCGAAAATTTTCAGTGATATGTGGCGTACAGTCTTCAGGGATTGAGCCAGCCAGCGTTATGAGCTGATCTGCGCATGAGTGATTGAAGAACACGCAATTTGTTCAACTTCGTGTTACGCAACTTTTCGGCTTTTGACGGAATCACTGCACGGCTTTAAAATTTGTGCTGTTTATTTCTATCTTGGAATTGGACTGTTCGACTATTGTGCTGTCAGTTTGTTATAGGACAGAATGCTCTTGGGAAGGATTTAATCACTGCTGACTGAATCAGATTAAAACGAGGCTCTTGAGAGAACGAGCTGGCCACACTAGATTGTTCCTCGAATGACATTAGAGCAATGAAGCGCATGGTTGCGATCAGTACTAGTGGCTGATATTACCCCCAGGGCTAGGTCATCTGTTCTGAGCAAATCTATAGAAAATTTTTCAACCGGGGTATTGGTTAAGATGATTGAGATGTTTTGAACCGCTAATACCCTAAAGCCGCTTTTATTACACAAGAGAAATGCTTCTAATACCTTTATTATCATACAAAACAGGTCTCAACTATAGAAGTAAAATATCCCTAGTAATTAAAAGAATGCTAATTCAATGAAAAAGAGAAAAAAATATTTACTTGGGAAACCAAGGGTCGGATGATTAGGAACAAACAAAGAGGCTTCTTTCATAAAGATTTAATTTTTTTTAATTGGAATACCACTCATTTAATTTTCTTAAAAACTGTAATCCTCTGTAATATCACTGATGTTTGACGCTGGAAGCTTGCGCCATGATTAAGATTTTTCTAGGTTATGCAAGGCCGTCGGTGGAGTTAAGTGATGTATTCAAGTCGGTATAACAGACATGCTGGTTTTCTGACTCACGTGTCATGAATATTTTGGCTCATTTTCTGAACGCAAACTTTAATTTGCGTCTGTAAGAACCCTCAGGGAGCCCACCGCGTAGGAAATGGAGTAGAAAAGTTACTTTTAGCTATCAAAGCCATAGACCAGTCAATTCGTGGCGCTCCTTGATCAAAAGGGGAATTCAGCACATTTGCAAAGCCTGGCGTTTGAACTGGAAGCATTAAAGGGTAATTTAAAGCTACAGAGAGGCCGCAGTCTTGTATTGTATGTGCCTGAGTCGCCCCAACGATTCCTTTGCTTAAGTCTCTAGCGTTTGATAGAAACGGATGGCCTGATGAGGGTAATACTTGATCAGTTCTCTTTGTTGAAGCTACCAGGGTCGTCGTAGGTGGATTAATTGCATTGTGCCCGCTGAGCAAGGATGCACTCCAGTTGAGATGGTTAACGATTTGCCGCCTTGCAGGGGACATCTGACGGGCGTGCGCGGTTTCCGTGCTGTCTACCGCCGCGGATAAGCGTGGTTTGCTATCGGCCAAGCATTCCTGGTGCGCTGTTATGCATTCATTGAAAGCAGGCTTCGTGGACTGTAGAACTGAGGTGAAGATACCAAATGAATAAACATAAGCAAGAGCTTGCCGTCCTAATGACGGGCTGATCTTTCTTTAAGATCTGGCAAAAAGCTCTTGATCTGCATTCTGAGTCTTTATTTCCGCTTCTCCGTGCACTAGCGTAAAATTATGTCGTATTGATTTACGCACACTTTTGATGCACAAGTTTCAAGCACAGTTATCTAATTTAACTTGTGTCGGCGATATTGGTTAAGTCTCTCGAACAATTTTACCCTCAGAGAAAATGCGGGCTCTCGTGTAGTGTGATATTCCAGCATTTGAGTCTGAGAATGAAATCCTTGAAAGTGTGATAACTGAACACACGCGCTACAGGGTGAAAGTGTGAAAGCCTATGAGCAGAACTTTCCTGTGGTGTCGTTGTTTATTTTTCTGTATAAAGTGGTTCTGATTTTTAAATCTATGGACAAAATCCTCAACTTGACTATTCCTGCTAATGTGGTGCTAGATTTTTCTTGATTTCTACCGCGTAAAAATTGTAGGTTCTCTGAATATTGAGCTTCACTGGGTAAAATTTTCTCTGGATCATGTAAAGATGCCTTACCTCTGCCGTACTCATCGCCGTATTTTAAACTTCTCAAGTGTTCCACTGTCAACTGCAGTATCTCTGCTTTTTCTAATTTAGTCGATTCCTTTGAGATAACAAATTTATAAAAATTGATTAAAGAGGAAAGATATATTGCACTCTCTATATAAAATTCCTACCATGTATATTTGTAACTTTTGTTCTTCTCGCCGCTGATGTTAATTAATATCTGTGTAAGAAACCATGATTATTAAGTTGGCTCATTTTTGCGACGTCTTTTTGCCCTCGATTTTTTAAATGTTCAGTTGGCTTGAGTTAAGAGATAAACGTATTTTGCACTCGCTAGAGACTTAGTCAATAATATTTCAAATTTACCAGAATAATTGATCTTAGCTCGTTCACGCACCTGCTTCTTCAGCGCCGCCGGAACCAACTGCCGCAGCTCTGCGAGAGAGCTGTTTATTCGATCTCGTCTTTTCTTTTCGATTTGCTGTGGATCAAGCAAAAAAAATCAACTTTGTTTTGATACCTTAAAATTGCGCAATTTGAGTCTTGGGAAGAAATTTCCAGGTCCTTACCCCTCGTCTTCTCTTTCGCGCACTTTCCTCGGGCCTTCATTATCAACACCATCGGAACTTAAATGAGTAAAAGATAAGAGCTCATTAGTCAACTTTGAACGAGCATCAACAAGTTGTAGACTAAGACTTACTCTTTCTCGTTTCTCTCGAAAAATTCCCCTTCATCGGAATCGCTCTCGCTAAAAGAGCGTTTCATATTTTTCAACTCTGAAAAACAGCAATTCAGTGTGTCTTGAAATCCTTCGTCTTCCTGTTTCAAAATTGCTGATATATAAATAAGTAAATTAAATGATATTCTGTTAAGTGATTTCAAGGCTGTTGATTGGGTGGCGCGCGAGGGACATCATCCCTCTCTATGTTATGCACGTGTCGCGAAAAGAGAAACCGACGTCTGTTGTTTGATTAACCAATCAGGTGCAAGTAATCACTGTTGTGGAACGAATACTCCAAAGTGGACGGGCGAGCAAAGCGTGCAAAGAATCTTAGACTGGGTAGCTATGGACAATAGAATTTACATAGATAAAGATGGCCGAGTCTCTTTTATAACATCTCTGACTTACATTTTTAAAAACACTAAGTCTGGCGCACAAAAAGCACTGTAATTGAAGTTGACCCGGTTCGTTTGATTTGATGCTGTTTCCAAGATTCGAGATTTCTAAGTTTTATAAAGCCATGCGCGTAACTCGCGGAATACCGATACACGAGTAGGTTGTTAAAAATGTACATATTTTAAACAATCGCAAACTTTCCCACGGCCGGGTGTCAGTGTGTTTATTTAAAGCTTTTGTTCTTGCTCCAACACGGCGTAACAGGAGTTAATTGCGGTCGCTTGACCGAATGAAAATGCTTTATTTTGCGGCGCATATGTTGGTTAAGAGAACAATGCGCAAGAGATTCTTAAGATTGAAAACTGTTCGTGTAACTGTGAGCCATGAAAAACAGCGGCAGGGATGAGAATAAACAAAGAACAAAGAGAATAAAGAAGCTGATAACAACGCTCGATTTTGTTGTGTTGAAAAGAATTGTTCACAGGCTTTCGAACGTGATGAAGAATTCACTGCTGTCACTGCTATAAAGGCCTCAAGTTCCATTCCACTGTCATTTCGAGTCTAAATGTTTCAAAAATTAAACCATTAGTTATCAAGAATTCCATCAGTTCCTAATTGCATCTCACACACGAGAAAGGCTGATTGAGGAAACGCACTCTAGCGCCAGTAGTGGTAAAAGACATGAACTTTTATTAAAATAGTCGCCTTAATGAATACGAAGCATATAAACTTATTGGTAATAAACTCGTTCTCTCTATATATAAAAAGAAATGAACTGATAAGTTGGGTTGTTTTAGACATGACACTTCCATCTGCTTTTTGACAGCATTTTGGTGATTGATTTATGTTCCCAGTCATATTTTTCTCCCTCGGCAAATAACAAAGTAATACAGGAGATTATTTTAGTTTCGATTTTTCTTTGGTAGGAAATTGTTCTAGTCACAGCACTCGACTGACGAAAAAACAATGCAAAAAAATTTTTTATGTTGCTTGGCCTCTCAGCTTGCTCAGGATGTGTTTGGAATGTGGCCGCGGAATTATCAACGACATGGCTTCCTGAGAAGTGTGTCTCCTTCAGTGATACAGATTTTTTCCACTCTTAAGTCATCCTACCTATCCTCATGCTTCCCCAACCACGGTAATTAGTTGGTGAGAAAAAAAAAACAGCCTTTTGAGAACTCTGAGGATATCCAAAGCCTGCGAGAAGTAAGATTGACTTTGAACAGTGTCAGTGACCTACCAATCACCTAAGCTTGTGCATTCCATATCCACCGAGTAAAGTTAGTAACCTCTAGAAAAAGCATAACACACATAATGTCACTTAAAAGAGTAGTACCATGGGAATCATCCCTGCTATTTTGACCAAATATTTACTGAATCATTTTTCAGTGACTTTCAGTTTCATCCATGAATTGCTTCTGGATCACCAGTGAGATAAAATCGAACAAAATTTACCGCATCTATAGATGGCACGGAAGATAGCCGAGGGAATAAATTCTGTTACCTATAGTTCGTAATCATATAACCTTCATAACTGAAGATTTGCTCTTATGGCAACATGTGATCACAAGGATTTGCCTGCTTCAGTGTGGTCACGGAGATGTCTCTCAATCGGCCTCATTTCCCTCTATACTGCATGCAGATTATTCGGAAATATCGACACTTAGAACTACTCAGACTTAGCACCTCCCTTAGAGATCGTTACAGTAGGTCTATATTTAACAGACTTTTTTTACCCTGGGAAAGAATGTGTAAAAATTGACTTAAAGATTTAATATTGCGAGTCTTGTCCATCAGGGCATCAGTAGCTAAAAACAATTGTTTTTGGAACGCTTGTAAAGTTATTGTCTTTATCACGAGCGGAAGTAATCCACACTGAACAATTCTAACTTTTACCCGGATAAAGTGACAAGAACAAGAAGTACAACAACAACAACAAGAAGAAGAACAAGAAGCGGGGGAAGATAAAAAAGAATCCTTCTTTGAATTGCAGCATTTCTTAATTTTATGCATGCAAGTACAAGCCTAAAGCTGAAAGGAAAAATTTCACGCAATTGAGAATAGAGTGGTCGATGTGCAGACCACTCTTAGTATTTTATTTATTTATTTATTTATTTTATTCAACTCAACTACAACGGGAAACGTTCAGATGTCAGTAATTGGCTCTCACAAAGGCTGCGTTGTAAGTTGGGAGAAAATTGCCTCGGGTGTAGCCAGCGAGACATCGTGAGCTCTATAGCAACGAAACCACAGAACAAACGGTAAACTGAATGGTGCAGGAAAACAATTTGAAACTATTCCGATGGTTTTCTTGTCCGAAGAAAATGAACAATGTTTGGAATTCTTGTCTGGAGTAGGCATTGTTTGTAAATTGTGCAGTATTTTGGCAGTAATTGATCGGGACACGTGCAACAGGTTCCAACCTGTAATGTGAAATACTTCAATTAGTCTTATAAGGGGACAAAGTGGGCCGTCATTGACAGTTTTCGGTTTTGAAGCGCGACTACAAAGAATTCTAGCAATCCCGGCTGAATCATTCGATCTAGCTTTCGGCATTTTCGATCATCTAGAAAGGGGCTATTGGCAGTCCGAGGAGTTCATGTTTTTCTTTATTGAAATCCAGGAGAAATATTTGAAGAGAACTTACGTTTTTAGCACCTGGCCTTATTTGATCTTTTCTGACAGGGCGACGTTTGGTAGAAAGGTGGCTGATGTCTTACCATTTATTTTTCAAGCGAATGAAAAATCTGACAGTATTTCCGCTTTCTAAGAACGGTATACAAGAGATTGTCAAGGATCACAAGCAAATAAATGAATCAGTAAATTAACATCATCGTCAGTCTCTTTGTTGTACAAGAACTTCTTGATAATCGCGTGTGAAGCCCAGTATTTGAGAAAAAAGTTAATAACGTGCTTGGACTGAAATTTGGTAAGGTTGTCTTTCAGATGTTGAATGGTGAGAGTTCAATTAGGCTGGGTCAATGGACGCGTATTGTATTGCCAAATTTTTGTAGCAGTAAGATTGAAAGGGACGACACAACGTTTAGATTTGCAAGACATGTTTCGGATAAAGGATGTTTACAAGCGAGTGACTTATATAAATTAGGTAACAAATAGGTGTCAATTACAAATTGTAGAATAATAGTTAGAAATCAGTGAAAAAGTTATAATATAATGAAACTCAGCCAAAGATGTATGCACCAAATTTAGTAACGCACTTTGATTTCTTATTATTAGTTGCAACGGGTATACTGATTCTTTATTTAGTTTCCGTCAGCAATGACTTATCTGAAATATGTTCAGTTTAGCATGCATGTAATTTTGGAACATCTTACACATTAAAGTTTTGAGGCTTTAATCACCAAAGAATCACTGAATAACGCTAGCCGAGTCCTTTCTGAACATTGGCTATGATAAGATGATCCGGCATAACTGACGTTTATTTCGTTCGTTTAATTCAAGTTAGGCATAATTTTACAGACGAACTGAGCATGCGTTTGTCATGTAGAATCGAGACAGGAGTCAGCATTTAATGTTTCAAGAGCGTTGCTTTTCTTCGGTACTGTTTGTCATCATGCCGTAAACAAACTGTTCAAGCCGCTGAGTTTCCATATTGATAAACTTCTAGCATGAGACAATCTTAACTTTGATATTCTGCTGAGCGGTACTCTCAGCTGTTTACTATATATATGGTAAACTGCAGTGGACGGTCTGCTGGTCTGTGAGTGTGATCATTCAAACAAGAGTTCCTGAGCTTCCTGTGGTGCTGCTTATGACGCTTTACAAGGTGTTTTTCAGTTTTCAAGTCAAGTCATGATTCTTTATTTAAACACGATCGCTATTAGCGCACTACATGCTTGTGGGGTCGTATACCGTAAGAACTAAAAATAAAAATGCAAGAAAACGAAGGGAAGATTATACAAACTTAAAACTATCTAAGATAAAACTGACGTAAGATACGTCGAAATAAGAGATAATACACACCAAAGTGTACATCAAATTGGGAATTTAAATTTAAATTTAAAATCGGGCATGTTTTTAGGTACTGAGTGGACTATTTAAATCGAGCTCCCTAATTGAGGGATCAAATTTCACTTTGCCGCAGAATGCGCAGAAGAAATCAAGAAGTGTGACCATTCAAGTGAAACCTTGAGCAGAAGCAGTTGCTGTATTCACTGTTTATTACGCTCTGCAGCACATGATGGATTCAACTCTTGCGGTGTTCATGCTGATATGAAAACCTATGACTTGCTGCAATGAGCTATTCAACTCTATCGTTTTCTGACGTTAGTTTTCCAATTAACACCAATCAAACCGACTAAAAAATTCTCGAGATCTTTGCTGCATTCGCAGAAATAACTGAGGATAAGCCATGCGCAACGGCCAAATCCAGGCAACTGCTTTTAGCTGTTACTATTTCACATTCAACGGCTAAAAACATTTCCGTTACATCCACATGCACGCGTAAGGTTCTAAATGGTCGTGTTAACACAATAACGGCGGAGGGTTAACCTAACAGACAGTGCAGAAGACAAATGCATCAATTGACACGCCCGCTAGCTCTCGGTTATGTACCTGCTACACGTGCCTACCTTATTATTTTATTACACCTGGCTCAACTAATTGCATGTTTACAGATAAGATCACATAATTACAAACGGCAATCGGTATTATGGACAAGCGAGTGTGCGTAACCGGTTTTTCCATGCAGTCTGCGAACAACGTGATAAATCATCTCCGCTACATCTGCTATTTCAACTGAACACAATACCCCTCCATGCCGAGAGAAAACTTCGACTGCGCGCAACTCAACAATGCAATAAACGGCTTAAGGAGATAACATCTAAGCTTCGTGTAAAAGTTCGTGAACCGGCTATTATGCAAGCACCATCCAGCCAGGTGTGAATCGTAATCGTTGCATAATCGCACTTCAAGTGACGTTACACTAAGTCTTGTGGATTCCATTATCGTAAGACAGGTTGCGGTTGTTAAGCTAACCTCACAGCTTATTTTAACTAGAGTCACAGTTTATACCGTAAACAAGAGTTAACAGTGTTGGAGGTTTCATAAAAAGCTTTGCGACATGTAGTGCGCAGGACTGTTTCTTGAGTGAAGGTATCCCCAAGTGTGGTAATAAAGAACCAGTCTCGGGTTTGAGCAAAACTTTCCTTTGATGCTGCATGTTTAGATTCCTTCCTTTTTAGTCGGCAGCGTTTGAGACTTTGAAGGGTAACATGAAAGCTATTAAGACGTAATTTCTCTTGAAGTGTTCTTTATTATGCATTACAAGATGGACACTTTTAGATCTCCATTGAAACCCTTATGTAATGGACACTTAACGAAATGAAAGCTTTTGAGAGGCGTTTTTGAGATGTTGCCAATTGAAAAGTGGGCTTCAGGACTGTTGTCTGGTGGGACAAAAACACTGATCTTGATAAACCGAAATAACACAGGAAACGTTATGCTCAGGGATCAGAATTTGACTACGGCTAAGAAAACGTCCAAGATTGTTTGTACCTGTCTGTCACTGACTTCAAGGTGCATGGCTATACAAACGCAGCCATGCGTGGATCCTGTTTTACAAACCATTCAATTTACTTTACAAGCAAAACCAACAAGCTGTAGCCGTTACTGAGGGAAATGGAATAAATCAAAATGCGATAAGATCTTGGCATGTGCCACTTAACAACTCTCTAATCCACCAACTTAATACGATCAGACATATATAATGATGACCCTTTTAACATTTATAAAGAGGCTCGTGGAATGAGAAATGAGAAAACTAGCAGCTGTAACTGTTTCAAATCGGAGAGCAATTGAAAACTTCCGGTGAAGATGCGACGAAGTTTCAATAACGTTTAATTCATATTCCTGAAAACATCTGCCAACAGGTTAGACTAGAACTCGTTACAATCGGCTCAAACAAAGCGCTTCTGAACACATTTTGTGGCGCACTGAATGAACTGAATTAAATCTTCTAAACAACGGTGTAAAAATGCAGAGAGACATTTATAGAACGACTAGTCTTCTGTAACCGATCGATCCATCAATCGACACCTGTCTATCTCATTATCATCATTCTCCACACTACCTAAGGCGGCCATAGGTGCACCCTCAGAGACAAGAGCAGTTTCTTCCATTCTCTTCCGCACTGCGACCTTCTGACAGCTATGTATCTATATCGCTCATATCCACCGATCGATATCGTCTCAGGAATCTATGGTCATACAACATGGAGCCGGTTATCGATTTTAAAGGTGGCGAAATGTGCTTCGCCTAAATGTGTTTAGTATTGGCCTCCAGTTCAGCCTGTAAGAGCGGTGTAGGAGCCGCAAAAAGGCGTTTGTTTTCGAATGTAGGCTGAATAATGTATAGAAATATTCAGCACATATTCCCAGCGTCTTCCTGTTTCATAATTACTCTATCCTTTTTCACTGCGCCGGGCTCGTATACCTGGGCACATATCAGTGCATCACATTATCAAGTCATTGCAGATTTGCTTTTGATATCAAATGTAGCGAACATTTAATAAGATTAGTATTATTTTTCATTATCATTGTAGAATATTTAGGATTTTTAACTGTTGAGTTTAATTCTCCTATTAACAGTTTATTTGTTTAAATTATTTGTTAACTTTTTTGCATGGATATCTGTTCAGGACCTCTCTAAAAATCACACCTTGCACGTGTCGATCTTATACCATGATTGAACGCCAATGAATACTTCGTCTTTTCCAGAACTGCTCCAGCTTTTGGATGGGGAGCGAAGGAAATAAAAGGCGGCGTTACACACAGAGAAAGCTTTCTAACCCTTTTTCTATCTTCTCACCTTCCCACTGTCATCTCTGTAAACGTGCAGGAGTCGTCCAGATTTTTTATCTTCCCTGTTCATCCCGGAGGTCTGTCAGTGCATGTTAACCTTTCCGGAAAGAGAAGGCAATACTGTTTCAGATATGCGCAAAGTTTGAGTAGAATGCTCACGAGCAAAGCTGAGAAAACATACATTATTCCCCCGCTTTTCCGCCATCAACTTTACTTTCCTCCCGTTTGGAAGTCGGTTTTTGTAATAAGCCCCGTCTCTGATAAGCCCCCCACCCCCTCTGTTTGGGGCCTATTTGGCTTGTTTTTCAACAAATATACACTTAAAACACATAATACTGTTTGATGCTCTTTATTAAATAGTTAAGTTTCACTGTAATTGTTTGAGTTTTGTACAAAAACTATTTTAAGGCAAAAACGGCGTATTTAAGATTTGAAACCCCCCCCCCCCCCCCCCCACCTCTCTATTAAGCCCCTGTAAGTTAGGCCTGGAATTAAAAAGGCCCCGGGGGCTTAATAGAGCTTTTACGGTATGTCAATGCAGTTATAGAAGTAATTCGTTATATGAGCTGTATATTAGTACTTTCGGCCTTATTGTACAACGGATTTTAGTTGCATATTCGGTGTTCAGCTCAGGATTCCTTCTATCAAAACTAATCCCAAGAATGGTTTCGTCCGGGTAACAGCGGTATTATTTTTGGCAGACTACCCCAGTGCTGTTTTTCTTATCATGTGAAGTTTTTAACCTTGTACCTTGATAAATTAATATAATTACCAATCGATGAAAAAAAAGATTTGAAAAATGCCTGCTGGGCGCGAAACCTGCTCGAGAGTTTCGAATATCCATTGACCGGGATCAGGTCTTTAGAGTGGTCTTGAAAAGTACGTAGTTCTGAACTTAAGAAGGTCTGGGAAAGTTGCTGAAAATAGGTAGCGTTTAGAGGGCCGGATAGGCAACACGACTCTTGGGCAACACTTCCGCATCAAACATTCTCGGGAGCTTCGGAGTTTGCAAGCGCGGTGGGGAGTGCTCGACTCAGCGCGGGAAGTCAGAGGAGACCTGGACCCAAAATAAACTCCGGCAAAAGATAAAGATGGCTGCCGGCGAACCAGTAGAACTTAGCCAACTTCCAATTCCTCATTTAGAGAATCTAAGATCTCGGTTGGAGGAGGTAAGTATTGATTTTTGCGAAAGAAATCATAATTCTTCTCTTGATTGTGGTCTGAGTTGATTTTGAGTTTTTTTTAGGAAGTAAAATTGCTTGGAGATTCCATGGGCCAACTGAAAGTGGCTCAGCAGAAATATGGAGACTCGAAAGAGAATGTCAAAAAACTAATGAAGAAGGATTTAGGTGGGATCTGTCACACTCTCATATTTTCCAAGGTTTATTTATTTACATGATGGTCTTATTATTTATGTATTATTTTTCAATAGGAAAAGATATTCTTGTACCGCTGACAAGTGCTGTATCCTTTGAAATCATGATCAGTTGAGCCTAATATAAGCTTAAGCATAAGCTTAAGTTCTGTCAAAATTTTTAAAAGCCTGTTGTGCGTTCGAGAATGTATTTGAAAATTGCAGAATTCAGTATGTGTCAGGTATATTAAGAACGCTAATTAATCGTGGGGTTGGATTATCATTGCGTTCAGAGACCAACCTCTGAAGATCTGAAATCTAGAATGTTTTCTTTTTCATTTTCTCCAACTCCACATTACTAACTACCACCACAAATAAAATTGATGAACCTACCCCCCCCCCCCCCCACTTCACCCTTTCCTCCAACATACCCACTCCTGTTTTACAGTAGCCTCCCATGCAGTCGTTTTTAGGGGAGTCGTTTTTCTCCTCCTCCCCACAAACACCTGCTTACCCGAGGCCAGCATTCCTTTCCCATTGTCTGGCTCGCGGGCATCCTAGCCAATCACGATCTAGCAACTGCCCAGCTATGACTAGCAAAATTAATCCTGGTAATGCATTGCTTCTTTCCCTTGCGAATTTGTAAACAAATTAAAGCGCTAGAGTCAAGTTGTTTTAGAGTAATACCTGTAATATGATGTTTTACAAGAGACTTTTAAAATTTGAAAAAACAAATATAAGAATTTAGACGTGACCAAGTTAGAAATCTCAAGCATTTATCAGTTGATCAAACATAAAGTAAACTGACGTGAAATTATCACACATGGTTTGTAACAACAAAGCTCGATCTCCCATGGTCTTGCATTAAATCAGATGAAATTCACCCACACAACGTCCCCAAAACATCCTGGAGAAGCAGTCAGAAGTTATCAAACACAGGTGGCATAGGCTGTGCCAATTCATACTTTTTTCTGCAATTCATGAGGAGCGGGCAGCTTATTACCTGGCAGCTTGTTCGATCCACTGCATGCTATGGTCGACCGATGGCAAAGTTTCCTTCCTCCAAATCACTCAGACTAACCAGAGAAAACCTTGAGAACAAATGATAGAGCTTTGTATTTTAGCCTTAATCTGTAACAGATGTATGTCACTGGAACTCTTGAAAATACAGAATCAGTTTTAGTCAACATTGGAACTGGTTACTTTGTAGAAAAGGTACATAATGACATTCTGACAGGAACGTTGCCCAATGTTTTAAATAGTAGTGTCATTTGTGGAGTACAAGTATAAATGAAATTACAGTAGTATAAATGTACTAGTGTTCTATCCCAGTTGGTGTTCTTTTATTGGCTGTACAACTCATTATCTATTCTGTTGAAGATAGTGAGCAGCAGTTTTCAACCAAATGGTGGCTGCGTCTTCACATTTTCAAAATGTCTGCGAGAAGGACTTAGATAATATCAAGGCTGTACTCTAAGAAACATTTCTGGGGGCCAAAAAACTCTGAACCTTTGCAATTCAGGGTACCCAGCATAGTAATTTTGTGCAAAAACTAAGATTTCCTTGCCGCCCAAAAGCAAAAGTAAGTCACCAGGGGCCCCTGGGCACTGCTAGAGCACAGCCCTGTAATATATATGTTTAGTTTTGAATGACTAGTAGATTTATACAATCCTGTACTAAAGCAATTAGATTATATTTGTGATAACTGGTTTGGGCTGCGCCATCATCAGCTATCACATGATAGAAATCTCTAGCTTATTATTTAATTGTTAACCCTCTATCAGATGCTTCTCTGGGCTGTCCTTCCTGCCTCACTCCAGCTAATTCCCTCCCTCGTTGTCTTGCCTCCAGCTGTTTTTGGGGCATCCCCTCTTCTGCTTATCCTGGGGGTTCCAGGTTCCAGGTCAGGACCTGGCATGTGGTACTAGATGTCTGTTTCCTCAGGCTATAGCTAATTCATCCCCACTTATGCCAAAGTGGCCATTGTAAAACAATTTGCAAGTTAAATTAAAGAATTTGGGGTTATAAAATAGATGATGTGTACTTAAGCCAATATAAGTCGATGTATATACCACTTACTAACCGAGTTCGAGGTCCGTACTGTAAGTTAGGGATGGAGTTTTTTCCTGTTGATTTATGGCCCAAGTGTGAGGCGTGCGGGCCATAAATTAATGGGAAAAAATGAGGATCTGTAACTTACAGTATGGACAGAGAAAACAAGGTTAGTAAGATATTTATAAACTAGCTGAAGTCAAGCGGGCTGTACTGTAGAATATGGCCTGCAAAATTGACCAATCACAGCATGCATACCAAGGGAGAGATTTAATAAACTTTCTTATTGAGTGATCAAGCTTCAAATGAGTTACTATAGGTGTATGTTAAAAATAATTTTGTTTTTCTCTTTAGGGTTTAAAAGAGGCTGATGAATATTTTGGAAGAAAAGTAGACTTGGTAACAAAGCAACTGGAGCTACTGCAACCAAAATTAGTTGAAAAACATAAACTAAGACAAGGTTTGTTTAATGATCATAGTGAAAACACTGACTACTAAAAAGAATCCTAAAAGCATTATTAATAAAAACAATTATTGTTTTTATTAATAATGCTTTAGAAATACACAGGCAAGTAAAAACTAGCAATATAATGTCCCAACGTTTCTGTGAGCTCACGACGCCATTCTCAAGGAATGAATAATGTAGGATCTTAATCCTTTGAACTTGCTCTTATTATTATTATTATTGTTTTGGGGTTATATGCACTTTATATAATAACCAAAGTCAATTCGTGTGCTCTGATTGGTCAATCTGCTATGGTACCAGTAAATTCATGGAAATTTCGTGTGTCTTCTGAATTATGTAAAAGCAATATACCACAAGTTTCTATGGTCTATAGGCTGATAAAACACGCAGGATTTTGGAAGAACACTTGAAGAATTCATAAATCACAAGCCGCAGGCGAGTGATTGACTAATTCTTTGAGTGTTCTTCCAACATCATTTAATTAAAACCCATTATTTTATAGAAAGCAGGCCAATGTCCGAGCTTATGTAAGTATTTTTGGCAGAATAACCTACAAAAGATTGGGCGAAAACTCTTCTACAGAAACATGTTTTGCACCCCGTTGAAAATATAGTGGGAAAGCTGTTGTAAAAAGGCAGTTGTTTGACTGTGCCTAAAGAGCCCTGCCCATAAAAAAAACCTTGTGCCCTTCTGCTCTTACAATAAAATTTAATAATGGTGTAATGATGTTCCTGGCAAAGCACAATTTTGATATCCTTGTAGTTGCATGAAAATACAAGAAACAGCCTTAAGCAAGGCTAAGTACTGGTATGTGCATCAAGTCATGGTGTTTGACCAAGATGACGCTATGTAGTTTTACATGTAATGTTTTTGTGAAGGATGCTAGGGAGAGCACTTCTGATCCTCTGGATCTTGATATATGTGCTTGTACCCTGGCGATTCTCATTAAAGGAACCTCCTCCTGCACCTGCAATATATCTTCCTTACACATAGGTGTTCCAAGGGGTAGAAGCAACAAGCTACAAGTTAACATGGCTCCGAAAACAGATGACAATCTTCTCCCAGAACACTGACAACTGACAGAAATTGGCAGAAAATGCGTGACAGTGAAAATTCACTTTCCATTCCTCTTTGTTTTTGTTGCAGAGCGACATTTTTCCCTAACGAAACAAGCGACAGACAGAGTTATGTGTAGTAAACGACCAACAAAGCAACACCAGACCACACCTTGGAAGGCCTCTACACACCTGTGGATAATTATTTCTGGTTTTATTTGCAGCTGTACAAGACATGCTGAGTTTAAAACTTCAAGCCCAAGTGCAGTCGCAGTTAGCTGGCATTCCTGCAAAGACATAGAACCTCTCCTTATTCCATGTTAGCTGCCTAAACAACATGTTTTACCAAGGTACTGGCGTGGCACACAACTAGCCTGCAGCCTTTTACCGGTACTTTCAGGAACTAATGAACATTGAGATCTGAGACTCCACAACACTTACATGTAGGTTATTTCAAATCCCAAATGAATATGACTCCAGTATGCTGAATGTAGGATGTTGGTTTTCAGAGACTCAGAACTCAGGTAATCAGTGGTGAAATCTCTGTGGCCTCATGGATGCACTAATGTTCTTTGAACTTTCTTTTTTAACCCTTTGGGTTTGCAACATTGTTGAATGCATTGTGAGAAAAATTGAAGAATCCTGTGTATATTATAATGTAGCTGTAGAGTGTTTTGCTCCATGAGAAAAATACCATAAAGCAGAAAAAACAAAACAAAAAATGAAATAAAATAAGAAAAGTGTGTTGAAAATGAGACTGTGTCTACACTTAAATCTTTTTCAGCACTTAAACCATTTTTGTACAAACCAATCATACCATGCAAGGGGTAGCAAATGGGTCTTCAAAAAATATGTCTCACAACTTTTTCAAATTTCGCGGATGTTGCTGACTCAATTATTTTTGCAACATCATCTTGGAGTCTGGATTTCTATTGCAAGGCTAAGAAAGTCTCAGTCTCGCGCAGTCTTGGATTTACCATTCACTATTTCATTTGCATGTATATCCACATCAAATTATTTTAAACCTTATTCACCATGCAACCATGCAACTATGACTGAAGTCAATTTGGGAAATGATTATGAAAATGACGGATGGGTTGTTTAACTTGGCACAGCTGTAAGAGTGTCAAGAAGGTGGAAGATAGCCGCGGCATTAAAAGGGAGACTGAAATGGGTGGAAAGAAAGTTTCAAAGAGGGATGTTGCAATTGTTGCTGTAGACAACCAAGAGTTGTTAACGAGGAAAAGTGAACAAATCCCACAGAACACTAACACACTGTTTGATATGACTCAAGAAATTCCGCACTGATACAGAGAACTGTAATCTTTTTAATGCTAAACTCTTTCTTCAGAACTGGACAACCAGCCTACACATGTGATGGCGTGATACTGTGCGCACAGCACATGCGCTAATCCAAAACTAGGAATGGAGTGGACATTACACAGTTGTGTTTGAAAATGTTTGTTTGTTTGCTTGTGGGTTGCCCTGTGATCTTCCTAGATGAACTCGTCTTATCAAGGAAGATTGAAGCCGCAGGGTACTTGTGGGTGTGATGTGAGGGGAATATTACTATTACTTGCTAACAAGTATGACCCGTCAGTTTCCAGTATAAGAATAATTTTGATTGAGGTTGACATATTAGTACTGTAGTTGCCTCCATTTTATATCTGTAACTCTTTTAAATCTTCTCTTAACAAATACAAATATAAGGGTTTTTTTTCCATGGGCTGCACTTGCCTATAACATTGGCTGTAGATTGAATATTTTTTTCTCTCCTCTTAATTTGCGAGAAAGCATGTTGTAAAGAAACAAAGAAGGCTCTGGTTTTGTAACAACTGCTCCCTTTTCAAGAGATTACCGGTACTTTAATTTATAGGTGCAGAAAACTGACCCATATCTGTAACTTTGTTATAATGTTGTATTAAATAATGCAATAATGCTTTTTCTTTGGGACTGCATTGGCTGTAGATTGAATATTTATTCTCTCCTCTTAATGTGGGATAAGGCTTGTTGTGATTACATATATTTCTTTAATAAATGGAAGTGGAAAAAGGGCAAGATAAATATTTGTTCACATTTTAATTTTATTGATGAGGTGGGCCATAAATGAAATATGAACTTTCAATTTGCAAACGTAGTCTTAAATAATTGTGGAGAAATCACTTCCATTTTTTTTTTATTTAAATCTATTTTACCTGCTATGTAAAAAAGTGGAAACCCTACATGTAAAAACAAACCTTACGCATTCAATGTTTTTCTTACTCTGCATATGTTTAAGTTTATCTTAAATTACATTTGGCCTAACTTTGTTTAATAAGCTTAAAAATACAATGTCAGCCGCAATGTCTATTTTCTGGTCGGCTGTTCGCACGCTAATCATGCAAGGGAGCAACAGACGTAATTTCTAATCCTTAGCGCCGCAGTAAAATGGTTGCTATTTTGATTTTAATCATAACAAAATCAACGATTTCAATGCCAGACACTAATTTGCATAAATCGATAAGGGTAAAGTTTACAATTTGCGAGTCAGCATGGCAACAGGATGGACATTAATTAATCAGGTCACTACTTGAGACTGATTGTCATCCATTTTAACGACAATAAAGACCAAAGATTTCTCCATATCTCATCTCTTCTTGGTGCACGAGGCTTGAAAACTTCCAAACTACCCGTACATCGGGGACAGATAGAGGGACGAAGACTCCGTTCAACGGCACGCTGCTCGTCAACACAACAACTGTATAATTGACCGCGACTAAATACTCTCTAGTGATTGCTGTTTCTGGTTACCGGGGAGAAGATGTCTGATGAAGAAGCAGAGAATGTAAAGGTGGCAGTGCGAGTCAGGCCATTCATATCCTTTGAACATATTAAATAACAGTAACGCGGCCACAAATTTCCTTCGTACGCGGGCCGTACGTTACGTATGAGCTGTCATGTAGTATTTTGCGTTTATAAGAGATTTATAAGCCTATAGTTTAGTACTTTGCACTTTATGCGATTTGCATGACACGATCAATAACGCTTTTGAATTATTTTATCGGAGAAAACTATTTACGGTTATCTACGTGGTCATCTGAGTTACAGTTGAGCTTACCTACCCTTATCTTGAACGCACTTTCGACCACATTTATAGAGGTTTTTACGTTATGTTACTGTAGGTAAGATGTTACTTCCATACCTTTGAATACTATATGTAACACACATTCGCTAATACGTTTATATTCACTTTATTTGAAGTTTGTTAACGAAATCAAACTGGATATTTCAGATATTGGCCTCATTCTTATCAACTCATGGCTTTAAAATAACAGCTAGTGCAGTACCTGTCGTGCAATAATCGTGTTTTACATTAGCTTTGCTCAAAGTTATTAAAGTGCTATCGATTTTTGAAAATTATCTTGCATTTTAGATTTGTTTGTTTTCGTTCCTTGTTTGAGAAATTTTGGCTACCTTATTATAGGAAATTAATGCTACATGAACCAGTTGTAAAATTCCGACTGAAAAGAGGTCACCCTCCCCCTCCTCTTAGGGGGAGCAGGGTTGGCGCAGTGGTGAGAGCGCTTGCCTTCCACGTCATAAGTGGGCTGAGTTTGTTGGTTCTCTTCTCTTCTCCAAGAGGTTTTTCTCTGGGTACTCATTCATTCATTCAATCAGATTGTTAACGCGGAATTGTTGTTATAAGCTCTGGAAAGCAACAACTGTTTTCCCCTCACCTCAAAAACCATTTGAGATTTGTAATTAGATTGCTGGATGCCGGTTGACACCAGCTGATCGTATGGTCAGCTGATTGGTCTTTCCAGGATAAATAAAGTAAGTTTATTATTATTATATTATTCTCATTATTATTACTGTTGTTAGAGCACATTTTCTGTTCGTACAAAATGCGAGTCCATGCAGAAAATGTGGCCCAACAATACTGATTAGGGGAGAGGGGGAGGGGAGTCTTGCCTGTCCTGCAGTTACTGTCAAGGGAGTGTTTTAGGAAAACAATCAGTTTTGGGAGTGTTTCAACAATTTTGCAACTGGTTGTAGTGTTAATTAAGGTATTCAAAATTAATGCAAATTGAAGGAAAAATTACTTCCCAATAAATTGAAATTACCAGTAACAAGAAAGAGATGCTAAAATTTCAAAATAAGGGAAATGAAGGTGACTTACACAAAGAAACAGAAAAATCCGCAATAAAAACAAATGTTTGTGGAATTGTCCCAAAATGTAACTGGCCTCTAGGAGCGTTCTTTCAGTGTCCAGGATTATTATGGTCAGTTTATTATGGTTTAGCACCAAAATCTATCTGCGACTTATTCCATAAAACTGAGCCGCGACACTACCATCTAAGACGAGCGGAAGGATTTAATGTACCAAAGTACAATTACTCTATAGGAATAACATCTTTATCCTATAGAGGGCCTACTGTTTGGAATATCCTACCAGAGTTATATAAACTTACAGGCAGCTATGTAAGCTTTAAACAAAAGATCAAGAAAGATCCGGCCCTATTAGATAAAATAAGCTTTGATAAAGAATCATGTTTGGGCACAAACAAGAAGAACAAGGATTTTTACTACTTTTGATTTGATTTGATTTTTTACTTATTTTAACTGTATCCATATGCAGTAGACATGCTCAGCCTCATGTAATTAATTGTGGACAAGCTTTATTTGTATTTTATACCTTGGTATATTTAATGCTGTAATTAGATAGGCAGGCCCACATCAGCCTTTGGCTGACTTTTACCAACCTGCGTTAACAAATAAAACTATGTATGTATGTATGTATGATACTGGAGGTCCCCACCTGGATAAAATACTGTCAGTTATGTTTTTCCCTTTTACAGAAATAATGTAAACGATTTAACTTGCTGAAAGATTGATCTCAAATACAGTGAGCAAAAAAGCTATTTTTCCTAGTTGTCAAGAATGTCTGGAGCGTATCAAGAATTTAAGGTGAAAACAATGGAAATTAAGGCCACGGAAATTAATGTGCCACTTAATTAACGACGCAGAAAGTAATTAAAGATAACAAAAATTAATGTAAAATTTGCGTTAATTTCATGAAGCATTAATTTCCTTTAATAAAGTATACCTTTTCCATAGACAAGCTAATTTCCAATTTAATTGTTTTGGTCAATTTTGTCATCTTTTTTTTTTGGGGGGGGGGGAGGGGGAGGGAGGGGTGGCAAACTTAGCAAGCCAGACAAAAGATCACTCCATGTAAAACAAAACAAGTTCACTACGTAGAACACACTGGCAAACATATTTTGTTCATTAGCTGAAACACTGCTCTTGGTCAGGAAGTTGGACCCAGTCAAGTCAGCTGTTCCTCTGTGTTTCTCTCCGTTGAATATATTTGCTGCTGTGTCATAAACAGTCAGCATGTGCTGAACCAAAACATTCTTTGTTATAAATTTGCTACCATCAATCACCATTTCACTGAGCTGTATGAATGTTAATAATTTGAAGGGTTTGGGGCGTTAACCTAGAATGTGTTGGTGGACAAAAACACTTCTTGAATATGCAACAGTATTTAATATTGTTGCGTATTCAAGAAGTTTCCTTTATTGAGACCCCTACCCAGCTCTCCAGAAATTCTAATTTGCCATCATTTTTTAATGTCTCTTGCGAGCCTATCCAGATCACACACTATTTAAGTTATGTTGCACTAGCAAACAAAGAAGGAGCATTCAGTTAATGGCATAATTTCTCACTGATGATGCCAGCGCAGTCTCAAAAAATCTGAGGATTTAATTTAAATATTATTTCCCCCAAATTACTAAAACATAAGAATACTCAGGTTACAATGAGCGACACAGCAGTTTCCATGCAATTTTCGTTCTTATAGTATTTAATGTTAATATTGTTGGCTGCTACTTGTTACAAAAACTTGCATTCATGCATGTGCAATATTACCTTGCAAATTCTATAGATTTTATAGCACCACAAAGGTTATAAGTTATTCCTTGACAATTCTCACAACAAACGTGAAAAGGCCAGGAATGCAACATTGATCGTAGCAATGAAAGGAGAGTCAACTTATTTGACAAATCCAGAAGAGCCTGATGAAGAGCCAAAGAAGTTCACATTTGACTTTAGTTATTGGTCGCATGATGGTTTTGAAGAAAAACCTGATGGTTACTTGGCCCCTGCAGTGCCACATTATGCTGACCAGGTACAGTGAAGAGATTTCATGTCATTATTAAAATAAGTGAGGTAACATATACCATTAAGACATCCAAACGTTACAAATGTTTTTGAAATCAAAATGTGTTTGCCTTGTTTTAAGGGGCTATGATAAAATTTTATACAAATTAAAGAGAGAAAGAGAGATTTAGAATATTTCTTTGTTCATTTCCAGAACTCTGAACTCAGAACTCCAGAACTTAGGACTTCTTAGGATGTGGTTAACAATCATACATAATATGATCTTGGACATCAAAACTGTTGAGAAAATTGAGAATCAAAACCTTTCTATGTGGAACTAATAATCAGCTGAGTTTCAAATTAGGCGGCCCCTCTACAACAACACGCTTTATTGCCATGATCTGTGATCGGTCTGCGTCAAGTTGCAGACATATGGAAGCATTTGTCTCCAGTGTCTGCGGTGGTATGGGACACAGTCTGGGTGATCAGGAAAGTAGAACCTAGTTCTACTTTCCCAATCTGATGGATAACCTGGTTGTTCTGGTGGTAAATCAAATGGAACAGACTTTTCCACTGGATATTTTTTGAAAATAAAGGAATACCTTCTGAGGTATTCCTCTTTTCTCGTTTTTGCAGAAATGGTTGAAAAATCCTGTACCATCTGTGGCATCCCACTAGTTCCATGCTCCTTGATAAATTAAATGCGCAGTTTGGTGCTGTTTTTGTTAGTAACCAGTCTATTCAAGAGTGACTCAGTGTAAAAGGAACATGCTCGTCTCGTTCCATTTTGATCAAGGAAAATAATTGTCCTGTTCCTTTTAACAGAAAATTATCTCTGGTTTTTCCATTCAAAAGGAAAGCGCCCCAGGCTTTAGTTACATTACAGACATTTAATTATTCATAATTTAACTATAAAAATGAGAGGGGACTGGCTACCTGAAATAGCCGTAGAGTTAAAGAGGGCAGGCAGTGACAAAAGTGATAATACTAGTATAGGTCAGTACACATACACATGACACACAGTGAGCAAAAATAAAATTATGGTAAGTCGAAATACTATAGACTGAATTAATAGGAGGAAACTAGAGATAAAAATACTACATGAAGTAAGCAAATGGTATGACAAAAATATTAATCTATGGTGAAAGTCATAGAAAGTGCAAAACAGTTGATTGCAGGTGCCAATTCAGTGTTGCTTCCACCTCCTAAACACTTCCCTAAAAATGGGACCTTAATTCTCAAATTCAACATTGAATAGTGCATGGGGGAGATCAGGGATGTCATGTTTGGAATGTTGTCATCCCACCCATACTGGAGTTGTCCAAGTTTTGGACTCCAAGAGGCCTGTTTCTCAAGTAGTAGTTGTCCAAGATTGTAGCTGATTAAACCATTATATTATGCAAAGCCTCCATTATAGAGTACTAAAGTGATGACATTACAAAAACTAAATTTGCAAAATTATGGGATTTGTTCGAATATCCAGAAAGGACATGATATAAAAGACCTGCTTGCCAAAAATCAGCATTTTCTTACATTTCAAGAGCGAGATATTAGCACCATTATGCTCTGCTGACTCTATACAAATCCTTCTCAAACCAAGTCAAAATTAAAAGGATTTGTATGGAGTAAGCAGAGCATAACAGTGCTAATATCTCAGATCCGACATGCTGATTTTTATCAGGTTAGCATTTTTCATCTTGCTCTTTCTGAAAATTTCAACAAATCCCATAATTTCAAAAATATTAATATGTGTGACATCACAATTTAGCACTCTAGCTACATGTATTTAGAGCACTCCACGTACCCCACCTCTTAAATCCAGTTAAAAGACACTTAGTTTGGACCTGCATGTGTATATGTCTCAATGGCTCTTGCAAACAAGGAAGTGAAGTGCAAACTGAATACAAAGTGACTCTGGTCCACCAGGAGCAAGCTTTTAATTGCATACTGTATTTTGTTGTACAGAGGAAGGTTTACGATGACCTTGGAAAGGGAGTTCTGGAGAATGCCTGGGCAGGATTTAACACATCTCTCTTTGCTTATGGACAGACAGGCTCTGGAAAGTCTTGGTCAATTGTTGGTTATGGTGCAAACAAAGGTAACATTAACTCATAAGTTATACGAGGTACAGTAAAGTGGTTACTCCTAAGCTATTGCATGTAAGAAGTTTGTTCAATATTATATTGTGTCTGCCAAGTTGTTCAAATCACATCCTGTATTGTTTTATTATAGATGCACAAAGTGTGAACAAAGTTGATAACCAATAATTATTGTCATCTAAATAGAGCATTTTAAATGCTCTCTTTCATCAAAGAAATCTGTTATCAGTTAATAAGTGACCTGTGGAGTACTGGTATATACCTCTTACTAACCGAGTTCAAGGTCGGTACTGTAAGTTACGGACCAAGTTTTTCACTGTTGATTTATGGCCCAAGCACGTCAAGCGCACGGGCCATAAATTAATGGGAAAAAATGAAAATCCGTAATTTACAGTACGGACCGAGAAAATAAGGCTAGTAAGATAGTTGTTATATCTCTGAGGTTAATCCGGCGCGCAGGTCGTACTGTAGAATACAACCTGCAAAATTGACCAATCACAGAGTGCATGCTAAATGAGAGATATAATAATAATATTTAAGATTTCATATTTTCCAGGTATTGTGCCAATCTTCTGTGAAGAGATTTTTGTGGGAATAGATGAGAAGAAGCAAGCTGGTGATACTGCCCAGTTTGAGGTTAGTCTTCACTTAATTGTTTCATAATTTTTTCAACCAGAAAAGCCTACCCTATGTTAGCCCTGCCCCCCACTATGATGTCCCTCCTGTTTAAAAGGTACATTTTTTAAATACATGTATGTTTCCCCCTTTCTAATAACAGTCACACTCTGGCCTTGCGATTCAAGATGGATTTTAGATCAATAACGTTAAGGGAGAACTGAACTTGATCTACCTTTTACGGTTAAAAAACCTACAGTTACACATTGTTTCCTAAATAATCCTTTCGCATAAAATGATCTTGTAAAGAAGCTCCATTTTGAAGTCAAAAAATTTTGGCAAATAATTTGCTAATTTCAGAGTTGTAATTGTGAGGCTGATTTCACTCCTTTGCTCCTTCAATTCCTGTTAAACATTTTGTGTATCTACTGATTAAGGCATGATGCTTGGCATAATTAATTATTATTCTGCATAAATTACGTAATATCAACTAAAATTCCAACCATCAAACACATATACTGTATAATGTAGGTGTACAGCAGAGTTTAGAGGGAGCTTGCTTTGGATAATTTTGTCTGGGATAAACCAAACAGATAGGATTTTCTTTTGAAGAGGGTAAATTTGACCCTATATGTACAAAGACCAACCAGTAATTATACATAAACTTCTGTATAATGCAAGTGTCATGCTAATCTCCTTTGGAGCTTTCAGTAACGTTGTTGCCTAACAAAGAACTCAAAACCGTGCATATAACTGTGAGTGGTTTATAATTCATTTTCTGAGTTCAGTGGCTCACAGATTTATTTTCAGACTCAACCTGTACCAGCGTCCTGTATATTGTAAATTTTTGTTATCTTACTGCCCAATAATTACACTCCTATAAAAGAACCAAATTCAAATTAAGTGATGAGCCATTAAAAATGTTAACCAAAGGTAAAATCATTATAGGTATTGTTCAGCATGCTAGAGATCTACAATGAGAAAGTGCGAGACTTGCTGAACCCCACAGATAAGAAAGGAGGCCTAAAAGTACGTCAACACCCAAAGAAAGGCTTCTACGCTGAGGGCCTTAAAACTTTGCCAGTGAGTGCATACAAGGATATAGAACAGCGTATGGATGAAGGAACAACCAACAGGACTGTGGCGGCAACTAATATGAATGCAACAAGCAGGTATGTTTAAACTATCGGCCAAAGAGGATGTCTGTTTGGTGTGGAATAGGATACATAATGATATTTAGCCTGACAAAAAAACAACGGCTACCTGAACTGAGGGCCACAAACAACGGTATGTCTAGCTAGCGATTTACTAGTTTGCTTCAAACCTGATTACAATAAAGTACAATATGTAACACAGCATTAACTTGAAAACAAGCATTTGAGAAAATTCCTGATGGCAGCTTGTTGGAGGCAAACCGCAACTAAGTCCTTCTATAAGTATACACCTTGTGATCAGAGGGCAGAATTTCAACTCATCAACTCTTGATTACAATGTTAGGGCTGCAACTGCAGTGAATATCACTGCAGCTAATATAATAAAAGAGCATGAAAATGAACAAAATGCAATCAGAATGTGAGAGCTTTTTCTATTATTGTTAACATGACTTAGAATCTCAGATGTTGTTCAACTCCCTGGCATGTTTAACATAACAATTTAATATTTATTTTCCAGTCGTGCACACACAATAGTTGGTGTCACATTCACACAGAAAAGAAAGAATGATGCAGGTGAAGAAACAGCGAAAACATCTTTAATAAACCTGGTGGACTTGGCAGGCAGGTGGGTGACTTCACTTGATGCCATTTGTTTTAAATTGTCTGCTTGGCTGCTTTGGTCTGTGATAAAGACAAAAATGCTTGTGCCTTTTGAGTCATGCTTAAAAATGTAATTGGTGTTGTAAAAATTAATTTGAATTGTCAAATTCATCATAACTCTTATAATTTTATTGCCTATTAATA
>JAEMWC010001128.1:120000-127500 GCA_016490735.1 Pachyseris speciosa | reverse complement strand
GTCCTCTGCAAAACAACAACGTGAAATGACCAATTTTAGGTTTTCTGGAGAACGTGAGCGCATGACGGTAAATTTTTCTTTCTTTTTCCTTCTTTTAACGGCGTTCGTAGAACGGAATAATTGCGAAAGAGTTACAAAACGAAAAGTTAGATTTTGAAACAACGTTTTCGTTGCCGTCGCCGTCGTAGCTGCTAAAGCTCCCTGTAGAGGGTATGCATCCAGTCTCCAGAGATTCGAATGACAATGGGTTGGCAGCCATGTTGGTGGACAATAGCAAAAGAAGCTAAAGAGAAATCTTTTGTTCACGGTACACCAACATGGCGGTGATGATGTAACGTGCGTACGCCCTATTCTCCCGACGACGTTCGCCGCTCTCAAACTGAACGCCTGGATCAAGCTACAAAGATGATCATGGTATGTGGAATTTCACGACAGGTAAAACTGATGTTGACATTTTTATTTAAGCTGACCGTGCAAAACAGATCAAGACGTCGGCCAAAGTCAACGAGGATCCAACAGAGAAACTCATCAGGGAGTTAAAAGAACAAAATGAAAAACTGGTAGAAATGCTGAAGCAAGCACAAGCGGGCGAGTCTGTGAAGATTTCGGCAGATGACGATGACGACGATGATGCACAGAAGGAAGGAATGTCTGAACAGGGTAACAGCTGAACTGTTAGTTTTGTGTGTCTTGGTTTAATTGATTTAATTCTAAGGGAGTGCTCATTTGGATTGGCATTGAGAATCATCATGAGATAACCCAAAGGATTGAAGAACCTCTAGGATAGGAAAAAAACCTCGAATTTTGTCTAACATGAAAAGTCATCTGTATGGTATTTAAGTTCAAAGACATCTTTAGTAGTGATGTTTCAAGATAGCATAATTCTTTGCTCTTGTTCCTACCCCAGAGGACAGACATCAAAAAACGCTTTAATGTTGTTACCAGCTTAAAAAGTGAAAGGTATAAATTGGAATTGTTTGTAAGCCGTCACTTTTCCTACGTAAAAGGGAAAGAGAGCCGCTTTCAAGTTAGAATTTTGCTGATTTTTTTTTTTTGCTTGATTTTCATTGTTTTCAGAACTGGCCGAGCTTAGGAAGCAAATTGAAGAGGAAATCAAAGCGTCGGTAAGTCTCCTAAGACACGTATCTCTTATTTTTAGCTTAATTATGGTCTCCTTAAGTTAAACTTATTAATCAACATTTTCTTGTTTCTTTTGAAATCCAGATGGCCGAGACAGAACGTGCAACTGAAGATATGAGTAAGAACTGGGATGACAGAGTTGCCGAGTCCAAAAAGGATGCTAAGGTATCACCACTGGTGTAGTCTCTGTAAAGACCCGTGAATTCCCGCCTCCCAAGCCTGCTTGACAGGCGCTAGTAAGGGAAAGGGAAGGGGGGGGGGAGGGGAGGGTGAAATGGGCACGCGCTCTCTCCCTCGCTTTGTGCGCGCCCGATTTCCCCCTCCCCCCCCCCCCCCCCCCCCTTCCCTTCCCCTATCTAGCCTGACCTGCCACGCACATTACCATCTCCCAAGCCTGCGCAGGGGGCACTAGACTGATGATATGGCGCGAGTTGGAGAAAAGCGTACGCAAGACAAAAGATGCGCGACGATAAAAGGAAACTGATGAACCAATTTGCAATCAGAGAGTTCAGTGAAGACAGTCTTGCACTCTCACCGAACTTGGTTTTGTTTGCCAGAGTTTTTGGTTACTGACTTTTCGGTGGTGAAAATTTGCTCTTTCTAGTTAATCACTTTTCATGTCGCTAACCTTAAATCATCTTCGGATAGAAAAGGTTATTTTTTATCTCTACTGATAGCATACCTGAATGCTGAAAATTCTTGTGTACCCATCTCGTGTTTATTTCCCAGGGACTTCCTCATTTCTTCAAAGAGAATTTAGTAGAGAAAGCGTGCAAATAAACGGTTGAAAGTAACAAGATTTATTTCCAGTATGCGGACACATTGAAATAGAAGAAACTACAAGCATGTTCTCGTAAGCGCTATCCTCACCTCAATGAACCTTTCACGTCTTGCATAATACAATGAACACGGTATCTAATGCTCCCCTGTGGTGTTCTATGTGCTGAGTGCGCCATTGTTACATTTCTAAGGACAAAGATGCTGAGAAGAAGGAGCGCCAAGCAACTCCTCATCTGTGGAATTTGAACCCTGATCCTCAGTTAACTGGAATGATTGTACAGATGATAAAACCTGGTACGTGTTTCACTTATAGGAAAGAACATCAGCTTACCCGTGAAATTTACTGTTGTTGACTCACTGCTGAATTACCTTGCGGTCACTTTATTATTTCCCATTTAGGAGTCATAAAAGTTGGGAACAGAAAAGCTGATCCACCAGCGGATATTGCTCTCACTGGGTTAAAGTGAGTGTTGGTTTGTTTAAATTCTTTTTCTTTTCTTTTTTTAGCTACAGCTATTTTACAGTTGGGTGACAAGCTGAAGGTTTCTGTTGGCTTATAGGTAGCGAGAAGCGAAGCCCCGACTGACCTTCAGGGTCGATAGAAACCTAGAGTGGGGTCCAACTATTTGATTTGACACAACCCAGTGATTTGTTCAACTATGAAATTCGGTGGAAGTTTTTTTATTTCCAGCTGGTTGGTTTGTAAGTTGAGCCATTTCCCTTGCGCCAGCTCCCTTGCGCCAGCTCCCTTGCGCCAGCTCCCCTGCGCCAGCTCCCAAGCAGTTAATCGGAATTTTGACTGTCCTTGAATAGCCAATGAGATTGCGCATTTGCCTGATAGTCAGTTCATTTGCTAGGTTACCCGAAAACTGCATACCAGGCAGAGTCGACGTGTTGTCTTCATTTATGTTTGAACAAAGGTAGCCTAAGCTCGATATATGAGTATCTGTACTGTACTATATTACGCAAGAGTAGAAATACAAGGATTTGCATGGGGAAAACGGTTTTTCTCAAAATTCAAAAACAAAAAAATGACGACATAAAATAAAAAAAACTTACCCTACCTTGCTTCAGCCTTGTGTTTATTTGTCTCTGGTACGGATTCTGGGTCGATTAAGAGCGATTTAGATGGTTTTTGGTTCCTCTTCTTTTCCCTCTTTATATCCTATATATCCAGAATCCGTACCAGAAACAAAGAAACGCAAGGCTGAAGCAAGGTAAGCTATTTTTTTTTACTTTAAATCGTAAATATTTTTTTGAATTTTGAGAAAAACCGTTTTCTCCATACAAATCCTTATATTTCCTCTCTTGCGTAATATAGTACAGTACAGATACTCATATATCAAGCTTGGGCGACCTGTAGTTTGAGATAATCTAATCACTTTTATCTGTTTAGTATCCAGAAGGAGCATTGTGAAATCAAAAACGAAGACTCTAAAAAGATCACTATCAAGCCCTTCGGTGATGCTAGAGTCCTTGTAAATGGAGAAGCAGTTGATGATGACGAAGAGGAAGAACTACACCACCTGGACAGGTACTTTGTTTATCACTCTAGAACGCTTACTAGTGTTTACAAATAGCAAAAGAAGCAGACAGATGCGTGTCCGACAAGGAGTTTTTAGAGAATTCAAACCGAAAGCCGGAGAGTTTTGCGTAATATGTTTTGCGTAATACGAGTTTTGCGTAATTGTTGTTGCTTTGAAATCGTTGTGACGTACACGAAAAATAACGGGCTATGAAACAAAAATATGTTATTTTTGTACTATGCTCTGATGCGATGACTATTTCCTCCAAAGGCAGGTCAGTTTGTAACAAAAGATAGCTCACCAAGCTACTATTTATCGAGCGAGATTAGCCTCAAGAAAAACCCACTGTTTTTTAATATGAGCACTCTCATTCACATGCTTATGACAGAATTCGCGTTCCGCGTAACATTCTTAAAAATAGGATTTAATGGAAAACCGGGTTTAAAAATAGATTCCACGATCTGATGTTAGCAAAATATGTGAAGTTCCAAAGATACCTCATTCAAATTCGAGGCATAATAGCCGTTTGAATTTCACGATTTTTACAAATAAATGTATGCTATGCAGACACAAACTGCCCGCACTCCCCACGTTTCTTTGTGAAAATCACAATTTTTGGATTGCTATATTTCGTGAATCAACTTTAGATATAATCTCTACGAAACTTCGCAGTTTTGCTAAATTCGGTATTAGAATCTATTTGGGAACCCCGTGTTACCTAAAATCCAACAATACGTTTACTGAAAAAAGTCTCACAAACCGCAAATTGGCCCATTCAATGGAATCAGTGTTCTCAGGTTGTTGGCTAGATGAGTGTGTCTTTTTCTCATTTATCTTTATTATTCCCCTGTCAGGGTTATGTTTGGTACAAGCCATCTGTACGTGTTTCATCATCCGGCCGAAGTAGACTCGTCTTCGTTAAAGCAGGCAGACATCACCTACGAAATGGCTCAGGAAGAAATTGCGAAAAATGCTGGTTTGGATGTAGACGATCAAGCTGAGTCTAAAGGTAACTTGTTGATGCCTTCTTCTCCTTAAGGGTTGCTTGGGAATGAGTATAAATGGGGAAGGGTTAGTTTCTAACGAAAGTGTGGAGCTGCGTTGGTGGGAAAGTTAAACGAATTTTTGGTGTCATACACTGGGTTGATAAGGTAGATTGGTCACTGCGAGGTGATTCGAGAATGGGATTCGCCCTGACGAAGAGGTTGCGCTCAAAGCATCAGCTTTCGAATCTCTACTTGATTACAACTAGACAGGCCATATTGTATTAAGTCCAAAGCAGAGAAAGTCCCATTTTGTATTTAAAATTACCGCTGAATACAATAGCTTTAATGACTACCGTGGATAAATAAAGCTATCGTATTTGTATTTGCATTTGTTCACCAATGACACGTTGATACAGGGTTAGTCTGGACCTAAAGCAAAATAGTCACAAATACCGGCGGGAAGGTGCCACAAATTTGAAAATTAAACAATAGACAGAGTTGAAAACGGGTCATCTTCTCACTGGAATTTGTGACCAATTCACTTCAGATGGACGCTAACCCTGTAAAAATGCGTTCTCAGTGCTTTTATTCAACGGTCATGGCGAACGTGAAACTGGACAATCGAAGCCTTCGCCTTCCAAGGAAAATAATCAAGCTTATTGCATGAGTCAAACAAAGAAAATTCGAGTTTGAGTCAAGGCTGCATAAATGTAACGGTGACTCTCATTTACAAGTCTTTTGAACGAGGGTAGAAATAAAAGAAACCTAAAGAAGAAGTTGAAACATTTAGGCTGGAATTTCATCTGATGGTCCCTTGTAACCTGATTTGACAATTTTCACTTTTTCGTGTTCATTTGTTCTGTAGAAACGATGTTATTGCGAGAAGATCTGGCTGATCTGATGCCGATGGTGAATGAAGCTAATGCCATCAGCCAAGAGTTGGATAAGAAGGTAACTTTAATACCAAGACTGGGACCCTGTCACCCTTTAATCATTATATGACGCTTAACTTCCGTAACACAAGGGCATTTAGGCTTGGTCACGCAAGTGTTAATGTCGCACTTAGGGTGGGTATTGTTTAGTTTGAAGCATTTTTGCGGCTATTTTGAGTTATGTATTTCCCGATTTTCAAAAATTTGTAATGTTTCTAATCTTTATTGCAGGTTTCTTTTGAGGTTGTAGTTGTATCTGCCAAAGCCCGTGGACTTCCGGAAGGCAGACCAGAGGTAAACCGGCGAGGGAAATTCCAAAATGAATTATTTGTTAATGCAACCCGTTTTTCTTTGGGAAGCTCCCGTTGTTCTGTTGCATTTTGTTCATTGTTTTCTATTACTCTGTCTACCAGCCATATGTGATCATGAAGGACTTGCAGAGTGGAACAGAGTATCTGTGGCCTCGGTCCAAGTTCATCAACCGGAAGTTTGTCATGCAGGAAATGTTCCAAGATTACGAAGACGGTGATGACTGGCAGCTCCCGGACGAGAAAGACCCCTTTACTGAAACCCGGGATGCGGAGAGCCTGATTGGCTGTGTTGAGGTCTCCATGCAGAGTCTGGGATATGTGGTGAGTAGAACTGTCCAAAAAAGCGGGTTTTGTAATTACTCTTAGCACTAAAGTGGAGAATGATATGGGCGAACGGAGAACCAAACGATAAGGTTTGATGAAGATTACCGGCATTATATTAATAATAATAATAATAATAATAATAATAATAATAATAATAATAATAATAATAATAATAATAATAATAATAAACTTAATTTATCCTGGAAAGCCCAATCAGCTGACCATACGATCAGCTGGTATCATCTGGTGTCCAGCAATCTAATTACAAATCTCAAATCAAATGTTGGTTTTTGGGGAGAGGGGAAAACTGGAGTACCCGGGGAAAAACCTCTTGGAGCAGAGTAGAGAACCAACAACAAACTCAGCCCACATATGACGCCGAGTCCGGGAATCGAACCTGGGACACATCACCACTGCACAAGCCCTGCTCCCCCATGGTCTTGGTCTTGGTCTTGGTCTTGTGGAAGGTTTCCTACGGAATTTTGTATTTTGCTCATCTGTTTTTGTGACAGGTTTTTTTAACATTTTTTTCACGTGGTCGTTTTTGCTTTCAGCTGGACATGAGAGAACAGCTCAGCATCACAGACTTCAGAGGAAAAGAAATCGGCTACCTCAATGTACGTGCATATGCTTGCTTTGTTTGTTTGTTTGCTCGCTTGTTTCTGCCGTTCTTCCTTCCTCTCCGTCTTTCTGGTGGTTATTTAGTGCTTCTCACTTTCTCTTTCTTATTGACTGCCTATTAGGTGGAAGTTGTACCGTTAAACGAGAGTGGAAAAGAAATCACAGAGGAAGATGATATCTTTATTGACGATCCGAAACAACTGGTGAGTCATTTACTTGACGTAACACAAAAGTGGCTGTAGCCGTTCTTCATTTGAGTGCATAATCTCGCTTCCAACGTATTCCTGTCACAGGATTGATAGCTTCGCTTCTCAGTAACATTTTGAAATACACCTGTGCATGTATACACCGTCAATTTTTCAATCTTTTTGTTTTCTACAGGAAGGAAAGAAACTGGCTTTTGTTGTCCGTGTGCAGAGCGCAAAGGGAATCCCTAAACGATATACGGTGAGAAAGTATTCTTTAACCTACGATGAGGAGTTTCATTTTGTTTTGTTTCTTGAGAAGTTTTGTGACCTCACGAAGTTGACGATTTGTTCTCCTTTGTCTTTTTTTTATGTATTTGTTTCCTCAGGACGTGTATTGTAAGTATTCTTTGTACCTTGAAGCCGACATTAAGACAGAAGTGATATCTGGAACGAGGAATCCTGAATTCAACTATGAGAGGAGTTTTACGTTTGAGTCGTGTACACCCAAGGTAAACAAACGTGACAATTGTATTCGCGTTTTCATGGAGTAATCAATGACCTTTCGGGCCGCCTTTCAAGATCACCTTCGCGGATAATCGTTTTGTAACATGTTTTAACAATTTACAAATATAGTTAGGGGAGAGGGAGCGTCCCTTTCTAAATTGGCGGAGGTGAAAAGTAGGGGGGTGGGT
>JAEMWC010001128.1:0-115000 GCA_016490735.1 Pachyseris speciosa | reverse complement strand
AATTAGACGGAAATCACATATACACCAAAATTTTATTTCTTTTGAATAATTGACCCACAAGGTAGATCAGTTGACAAGCTTTTGTGAGGAAAATACTCAGTCTAAAATATCTCTTTATATTTTTTGCAGTAATTTTATTTTAAGTGTGTCGACTCGTTTCACATGTCGTTAAAAATAACTATCAATTTAATACGCTTTGCAATAATTTACCGTGGCGGTTATTAAAGCAGTGTTCGGCTTCTTCGAGAACATTTCCCGGAAATTTAAATTCTTGATTTGCAGGTACTGCAAATAATTCGTTCATAACTCGTTGAAGTTCTTGTATAGGTTTACTATGGTGACAGACAGTTCGCACAAACAGAAATCATTTGAATTTATACCTGCGTGCATTTCCTACAAAGAGCTTCACAAAAATCAAAGCAATATACTAACCTTAAAATTATCGTGAAAAGTGTTGTGTTTAGGTGAAATGTATGCACCTGACAAGGCATGACATAACGAAGGACCTAATTGCAGTTTCAAAATACTACGTTTTTTGGCGAAAAGTAAATAATGTTTCGTGCGCAAATACAAGTGTTGAGGATGTATCAACATTACATGTGACGGTGGAATGGAAATCTTATTACGGTAAAAGTACAGCTTATCGGACATTGGCTAGGAAACTGTCCAACATTCGAAAAGGCTTGGGTTGATCATTAAGAAAACTGAAAAAATGTGAATTCATCCATTCCAGGATTATGAGAAACGGTAAGTTTTCTAACAAATAAAACACGTCCGTGGGGCCTTTGTCAAGACTGAAAAAATGCCGCATGGGTGAGACCATTTCTAATCAATTTTCACTCTTTAAATTTCCACAGTGCAAATTAATCAAAGATGGCCACATTCAACAATGTACTTAGCTCTGTAACAAAATGAGCGAACATGAACAACTTCTTTGATTCGTGAACTAACTAAAACTTCTCTACAAAAGTTCCAACGTTTTTAAAGTTCGTCTCTTTTGTCTTCCGGGCCGCTGTCTGGTTGATCAGGTGGGAGGGGCTGGGGAGGAGCCTTCATGAAAGTTACGAAGTCGTCTTCAGTTCTGTCTCCATCATATTCCAACAGGAACGAGCCAAATTTGTAATACTTGATTGTCGGGTAGCCATTGACACCCTGCTTGTCACACAAGTCTGCAGAAAAATATTTAAAACATTTCAGTTACAGGTCACCGCCCTGGTTGGTGGGTTGAAGACTCGAGACCTTATCACGCTATTTAAGAGCAACATCGTGAAAATAGGTTTGTATGGAAATTGATAGCCAGCAGAAATTAAACTCGAATTTATAGTTTTTGCAACTTTCGACGTTTAACTCCTTATAAAACGACTTCCGAAGAAAGAAGCAAAACTAACTTTTGAGACCGCAGCAGTTCCTTGGAATGTATTCTTCAAAGGTTTCACCCGAACATTCTTTGTAATTACAGCGTGTATGTATCGCGCTGCGCGTTTTGCAAACTTTGAAGGGATTTTGATTTTTTCTGTTCCGTCAATCATCTGAGGTGGGGGCGGGGTTATGCAAATCATAACGCAACGCGTTCTGATTGGGTTATTTACAAAACCCCGCCCCCACTCAGATTATTGACAGAACAGAAAAACCCAAATCCCTTCGAAGTTTGCAAAACTCCCAGCGCGATACAATGAATTTGGCTGTAAAATTGCATGAAAAAAGACATCCAATAGAAATAAACTAGAATCTATATTTTTGCAACTTTCGACGTTTAACTAGAAAAACGACTTCAAAGAAGCAACCCCAGACTAAATTTTGAGAACGCAGCAGTTTAATTATTTATTGCCAGTTCCTTGGAATAAGGTTTTCCCCTGCACATTCTCTGCAATTAAAATTACAAGAAATATAAAGAATATATAGATTTTTGGAGAGAATATAGTATCGATCTCGGGATCAATTCTACCGTTTCTTTCAACTCACATATTACAACAACAACAACAACAATCTTTATTATTTACACCTTTTCCTTTAGGTTTGAAAACTCTCACACAAACGTACATACTTTTTTACCGTGCTGCACAGATGATCCACAATGCTCTTAAAACCGTGACGAAACAATGTTCTCTGGTACCCAGATCTCAAACGTATGTACTGAAATGTAAACGTGGAAGATCTGGGTACCAAATTACTGTATCCCTCAAATCAACCTACCGCCATCTTGAGTGCAGTCCACAGCGGTGAAAGCTTTGTTAGGTTCCTCCGCAAAAGTTTCAGAAGCCTTCAGAAACTTGGGCTTCGCATTTTGACAATGGCCACACCCTGTGTAAACACACAATAGCTGTTAGAGCAGAGGAAAGCTTGTCATCAAGGCCTTAGGCACAATTAAAACCTCGTTGCAAATGGTAAATTGCTGTGGTCTTAAATGTACAATAATCCCTCCAAAAAATTATGGTATGCTCTTTTTGGGACAGGAATGCATGCTCTCTTGAACCCAAGAAAGCTCAAAATAATAGACCCCATGCAAAAATGGCTGCTTTTAAATTATTCTTTTGTTCGTAGTCAAAATAGCCTGACTAACCTCGTTCGAGATAACAAATTCTTAATTTTTGTCTCAAAAACGAGGTTAGTGAGGCTATTTTGAATACGAACAAAAGAATAACTTAAAAGCAGCCATTTTTGCATAGGGTCTCTGGATGACGTTTACACTTACATGGAGCGAAGAACATGACTATCACATGCTCTGTCTTGGACAGGAACGTGTCAAAGTTTGCAGCGGTTAAGATTTTTAGCCCCTGTGGTTCTTCTGGTTCCTCTTTGACTTCCTCTTTGATTTCTTGTTCTTCCGGGATTTTGTCAACATCACTCGCACTAGAGGGGAAACAAGTAAAATAAATTGTCAGCGGAAATTACGTCTTCGCAAAATGAAACACCAACTCTTTGATCATGATGGAAGCAAAAATCCAGAGGTACATTACAGATCTTTATTACCACACTACATGACTGAGGCCATCTCCACACCGGTACGTTTTCATTTTAACCGTTAAATGTCCGATATCCTGTTGTATATCATTTGTCCTACATTTTATTGATTATTTTTAATTACGCATTGATATTTAAACAGGATATTTCCTTCTGATCACTACTGGTTAAAGCAGTCGATGAAACGCTGAAGGAGCCTTCCGAAAACAGTTTCAACGCACTTATTTAACTTTATGGGGTTGTGAAAGCCCGAGACAGAATTAATAGCTGGCAAATTAAATGCATCAAGGAACTGGAACTTACGTCTTCATAAAGTTGACTATGTCATCCACTGATCTGTCCCCGTCATAATCTTTCTCAAATTCACCATTCCTAAAATTAACAATCAGAAACAAGAAGGTCGTTTCCTCAAAACGTGTTACGGTGCTTTGCTTTGGGTGAAATACAAATATATAGCGGATCTGTAAGAGGAGCCTGGGCCCACACTTTATTTCCGAAGGAAACAAGACACACGACCAATTGTTCCCAGCCAAAATGTTTCCATTCCTAGCCCACCAACCCCTACCTACTGAACGGGCTTCATCCTTACTTATAATCCTCGTAGTCTTACAACCATACAGGATCCTGATGCTAAAAGAATGTCAATTAAAATTTTCCTGCGCTAACTGAGGTTTCATTCTTACCAGCAACACCAGCAAATAACAGCAGATACAAAAGTTAAAACAAGGAATAATTTAATCACAAACACACCCACAGACACGAAAACATTTTTAACCTTTCAACAGTTTTAAAACCGCGAGGGCAGAGAGGAATTGGCCTGTGGCAGCACACCAAAAATCATTTGTTGTTGTTGTTACAAAACTGCACGTGCTACGTGCGGCTGACAAGCGATCTGTTGATTGAGAAGCACGTGCGTTTAATTAGCAAGTACAGTTGGACGTAGCTGCGTTCTTCCTTGGGGCTTCCTTTGCAAACAAATTCACCAAATTTTGGGCCATCATCTGCATGTACATAGTATTTAAGTCTGGTCAGACATAGTTAATTCTCACAACTGCGAGGATCATTCTTCATTTGATAGTTAATTCTGATAATAATTGAATATAAGCATCAAATTTTATGACCTTCGATTCTAAAATTAAAGTGTATCAGTTTCTGTTTGCGAGGTTACCAGACTGATTTTTGTGATTTTTCTCGAGTGTTCCTTTGTGCAAATGTGAAGCGACGGACAAACTGATCTTTGTTCTTGTGTAAGAATTGCCGTGTTTCGTTTTCGAAGCTTCTTGATTTAAAATTACGGCGTTCACAAAAAAAGGCATACTGTTACTTACTGTTACTTGGTTGTTACTTACTTGAAATATTTCACTGCGTAGAGCATCACAGCAACGAGAACAGCAGAAAACGAAAAAAAAAAAAAAACAATTGCAGTTAATAAGATGGTAAAATACGCTTATTAAGTAAATCAGACGACATGAAAGAATGAGAGTCACCTGTAGGGTATCCTTTGAGCTTATATCGTTTGCAGAGCTCTTTGAATTTAGTACAGTCCACGGCAGCCACAGAGACAGGTGGCTGAAATTAAGATAGAATGGAATTCGAATAAGTTCAACCTCTTTACCAAGGGAATCCTGTTTACGAGAAATATTGCAGTTAAGTTTGTTTATAATCAACACTTACATGCTCTTCACTGAGAATTTCTGCAGCCTTGAAGTAGTCTGGTTTCATGGCATTACAGTGACCACACCCTGAAAACAAGGAATTATGGACGAGATGAGAAGAAATGGGATAAGATGAGCCGACAGGTACCGCACGCGACAGTTCCAGCCAAAGTACATGTTAAAGTGCTACTACGATCAAAAAATCACTCGTCTTTTTTCTTCAAATTTCGAAAGTGTGTTTGCTTAACACTCGACTCGCGAAATTTCGAGCTTTAATTTCAAGCAGAAGACTGTTTACTTTGAGTACAACTTTTTTAATTTAACGGTCCGCCATTACTCACGTTCATAACTGACCGATTAGGCCTCGGAGAGCTGGATCCAGGATAAAATGACGTCATTTACTCACTGGTTTAAAATTGCAGTGTGTGAATACAGCTTATTAAGTATGCAAAACACGAGTTTGGGAGTCTGAAAGCTCAAAATTCCCGTGCTGCATACTAAATCAGCCGGGTTTACACACACTGCATTCTTACGCTTGTGAGCTTTCTACGTCATCATGTCCTCGATCCAGTTCTCTCAAGATTTTGAAGTTAGTAATGGCGGACACTAAATAGAAATATTTCAGTCAAAATAAAAAACTGACTTCTCCAAATTAAAGCTTGAAATTTCGCGAGTCGGTTGTTAAGCAAACACACTTTCGAAATTTGGAGAAAAAAGACGAGTGATTTTGTGATAGTAGTAGCACTTTAATGTTGCGCAAATTCGGTTCTGCCTTTGGGACCGTTTGTCGAAGCTCCCGGTAATTACTGGGCCCGTTAAGCTGTTTTGTTTTCTACTCCAGATGGGAGTTTCAAAAGTTTTGAAAATTATACATTAAAGTTATAAGCTAAAGAAACAAAATGGACTTCATTAGAGGTCAGAACACACCCTACTTTTCTTGAGATTTTGATTTCAAAATATGGTTTCGGGCCCGTTAAGTTACCGGGACTTTCGTTTTGTCGGCGTCAGTCTCGGTTTAACACACTACGAGTACTGATATAAATTTAAAAGTACCGGAGTTTTTGACGAATTTTTGTCTCTGACTGTTGTTTGAGGATGAGAATGAAATGAGATAGGCGAAAAACGAGATGGCAACGCGACCCTAGGGAAATTGGTGGTTTGTGCTTGAACTTACAAGGTGCAAACATCAAAACCAGCACTGACGAGTGCTCCGCCATGAATGAATCCCAGGTCTCAGCCGTCAAGAACTGCACCTTACCAGGCTCCTTGCTCCAGTCTGGTGGCGGGGGAGGAGGAACAGGCTTCTGGGGACTGGAGTGACAACAAAGTTAGAATTTCGCAGTCCAACAATGTTTCTTTCTTTCTTTTTTATATAAATATTTGTACAGGAAGTATCCAGTTCAGGGAAGGCTGGTTTAAATGGAGTCCTGTACTGTTACATTAATATTGATAATAAACGTTTACATACACTAAAATTATTTATTTAGAGCAGAAATAGGAGATCATAGTCTGGTTTTTAGGAAGATGGCGAGGACAGTCGTAACTGAGAGAGCTTACAGATCCAGGAAGCGTGCCCCAGGTCGTTGCCCCACTGTATAAAAGAGAACACTGAATTTTGTTTGTTTTCGCAAAGGGGTAATCGCAAAATTGCGCACCTCAGATGTATGTTGAAAATCGCAAATGTTGAAAATGTGTACAAGGACGCATTTACAATAATTTACACTGACTCGCGTGTTATCCTTAGAAGATTTTTGGAGAAACCAAACGGCCTGTACTGTTAAGAATTGACATTGACTCACTCTTTCATGAAAGCCAAGATATCCACGGCTTTCCTTCTCTTGGTGTACTTGAAGGCAAATTCACCATCTCTGCAATAGACAAGGAAAATTTTATAAGTAAGAACTTTATTTAGGCGTCACGATGTATTTACCCATAAGGGCTAATTGGGGACACCATACTAGCTATATTTACAAATTGTCATATAAAAAATTCTAAAATGTTGAAAACCTAAGCTAGTGACAGTAGACATATGTACTTAAAACATGATAAAACTTTGTCCTAAGAGATACATTGTCCTAAGACATGCATTAATTACAATGTTAAAATTTAAAAATTCTAAAATTTATTATTATGTTAAAAATTTAAATTCTGAGATTTCTTATTTCTTACCTATAAGTTGACTACCACTCTCTTAGAAAACAAAAGTTTAAAACCAAACCACAATGCGTATTTCTCTCTATGGCATTTCATTCATGGTAAAGCTCTCCTGTGATTTTAGCTTTGTGAATCCCAAAGTGAGACCATTCGAATGAAAGCTACCGAGCAGTACTTTCCTGTGGTGCTATTCACTATACTGTACAAAGCAACTCTACCTTTCATGCCAGTGGATAAACTGCTCCAGTTGAATAACAGTAATACTTTACAGGGGCACAACAAGTTTCGCTAGATATCTGTTCGGTGGAGGTAATTCGCCTTGGGCTTTCGGCGTCGATTTAAGAGTGCACTCGGATTTTCGTAAGTAAAACGTGGCCTAAAAGATTCGCAATTGGGAAATCATAGCCCCTGAGATCTTCGGAAAGGTCGTAATTGCTGTTTTTGGCAGTCAAAAACGTCAACTAGCCTTTTCGGAAAGAAAATAGTTCCTTAGAAAGCTCGTGGAAAGTTCATTTCAGCTTGCACTTTCTCATAGGAAGATTTTGTTCCCTAACATTTTCGGGCAATTAAACTTTCAGCTAGGGAATCCGAACAGATGAACTTCTTCTAGCTTATGAAAACATCACTTTAAACAGACTTCAAACACCACGAGGTACTTAAAAATGCCTTTCTACAGCTTTTGGTTGATTTGGGTCGTTGGGTGCCCCTGACTTTGCAATGTATATGTGAACAAAGTACTCTTATGACTCCACAGAATAAGTCTAAATGCCTATATTTAATACTTACTTGTAGTACCGCACTGTTCCAAGAGAGATTTTTCAGGGCAAATGGAAAACAAAAATAGAAAGCAAGTCAATACTTTTCAACAACAACAAAAACGCGACATTATAAACAATGGCCTTCACTACTAGAAATGACGAGCCGAACTGGAAAGTGCAAAGTATCTGACTTTCAAGGGGATTTTCTAACATCGCCAAATGGTAAGAGCTTAAGATACCTTTCAATTTGGGAACTGAAAGCTGGGTTGAATAACGCAATGCTCATATGCATTGACCTGCGGCAATAAACGCAGGCTCAAGCTCGAGCAGGGAAGTAAACAGACGGTATTTAAATATTTAAATTGAAAGAAATAAGGCCACAGTTAAAAAGATAAAAATGTAATCTAAATTTTTGAAAAGAAAAAACATTTTCCAAACAATCTAGTGGGTACAGAAATTGTGAAAAATGTGTTTTCGTGCCGGTATACTTTCATTGATCAAACGATCGAAACAACGACAATTAGCGGCCAAACCATACGCATGCGCAGTCGTTTTTCAGCCCTGCCCGGATATGAGGTACCTGACGAAAAAGTGACTGAATTGAGCATGACAGGACGTGAAATTACTCACGGGTAGGATAGCCTTTGACTTCCTGTTTATCGCACAGTGCCTTGTCCACCGTACAATCCACAGCACCCAGGGCTCCTTCAACGTTATTCTCAGTATTAACTTCCTTGGCTACTTTAGAATATTCAGGTTTTATCTTTTTGCAGTGCGGACACCCTAGTTTGATTAGAAGAAATAAACAGTGGACCCAGTTACTAGTAACAATGAAGACGCTAACGCAAATTGCAACAAGCAAGCACACCGCACTCTGGAAATGACAACGCATGCAGAAATATTGTTGGGAGACAAAAAACAAGCATCATCTTGAGTAGGAGACCGCTTTTTTGTTGCTTCTAAAGTAATCATTTCATCTTTTACCCTTTCTCATGCATGTTTACTTGGAGTCAGGGCCTCTTCATATGAGCCCAGTTGACCGAGCTGGCTCGGTTAGCGGGATGAATTTTATCATCTGTTCATATGGGAAATTACAACCCCCGCGACCATTCAGACAGAGATCTCGACAACAGGGCCAACCCGCCCTTTCATATGAACACATCGGAATTTGTACACAACATTTAGTGGTAAGGCGAGATCTCGGTAACGTTAACAATTCTTATACCAAATGGCAAACTTTTTCATCTGACTGAATTTTGCCAAGGACAGAATTTGTATACAGTCTACAAAACATGGCGCCGTGGGTACATTTCTTAGTCTCTCTTTTTGCTTGCGCATCCATTAGTTATTAAGTTGTTCCCACTTTTAAGCTTTTTAGTTGTACAAGGCTGAGAGGCCTGAGATGAGTGTAAACTCGGCTTTCCATTATCAAAAACTATTACTCTCATACAATGACGATCAACCGAAAACTTACATGGAACATAAAACATGACCAATGCTGAACTGTGTGTCTGGATAAACTCGTCAAAAGTGTTCTCTGTTAAATGAAACACGTCAGTATCCTCATCACTCCAAGCTGCTTCGACCGGTTTTTCAGGTTTGGATGGTTTGGCTGCAGCAGGTTCAGAATCTTCAGAGCTACAAAAAAAAATTGTGGAAAAATTAATGCCACAACTACACCGTTTCATGCTATTTTTAAACGAGGTAACAAAGGGCAGCTTCTACGTAACGTGAAGAGCTCACATAAATTAATTTCACCATCTCTTTAAAGTGCACCCTTGCACTTGTCAAATACTTCTAGTTATTCTTATCTTTTTATGTGACTTGTTTTCACAAATGACAAGTTATTATGATCCTCGCAGTTGTGAACGCAATTTATGCAATTGCGAAAAGAAGCCTGAAAAAAATTCAGGACTTCAACGGGGTTTGAACCCGTGACCTCGCGATTACCGGTGCGATGCTCAGATTAATTTCATATATCATTCACACTGACAAGTTATTGCCCACATGTGCTCTATACTACTAAACACCACAAGTTTCAGAATGCAAACTTACAACAACATAAAGTCCACAATGTCCTCCTTCGTTCTTGACTTCCGGTAGTCGGAAGAAAACGCGCCTTTCCTGTCAAATTACCCCAAACAATGACGCTTATTATATGTGATATAACGGTAAATAAATAACATGAATGCCATACGTCTTCACAAAGACATCAAGAATTTCAGCAGATCCCGCCAGCAACAAACAGAAGCACTTTCTCACCTGAAGTATTTAACTGTTGTTCACAGTTTTCAAGTCACATGTAAAATAAAAGAACAGTGTAAGAGAAGTGATGGCCATGTCATGACTTACATTTAAAGTCTGAAAATTTTTTATTCTAAAGTACAATTTTAAAAAAATGATGCAACTATGCTTTCATGAGAAATGATTCAAATTTGTCTCTTATATTTTTTCTTAATTTCACACTGACTCGTGCTGTTTCATCTGCTGCACAGTCTCTACTTAAAGTCTACGATTGAATGCAATGATTATTTAAGTTTTTCCAGATCTTGACGATCTTCAGCATTTCTGTAAAATGTATAATTTTTTATAGTTCCCATTGACACTATGTAATATCTTAGAAAACACACAAATTACAAGGAAATTCACTGTCAGTTTTCAAGAACTTTACAATTTTTTTTTTCTCATCCAGCCTTTAGCCTGTGTGTAGTACAAAGGAAATAGGAGACGTCTGTACACAGGCTACCAGCCTTCTGAAATCTCATCCTGAACTCTGAAAATTTTTCATAATCTTGATATTGACGATATTCTTATCAATGACCACCCACTAACTAGAACAGAAAATGTGGTCACTTATGGAAGGTGGTCACAAGAGATTCTCAAAATAGGTTTTGACCAAAAATATCACCACTGAGCAGAGGTGAGTGCCTATGAGATTTCAGAAGACCGTGACAAAAGCTTGAAAACTGCATTCACTCCTGGATATCTTTTGTAGAGTAAAAGTCAAGAAAATTAGAAGTGAATTACCACTGACAATATTTGCAGAGGGAAAAAGTATTGTATTTGAGGCAGTCCAAGGTTTCAGGTAACAAAAGGCTATTACTGCAAGTTCTAATTGACCCCAGCTCTGAATTGTTTAGAACTAAATTATTTAAATCAATTAAGGTTGCTCAATTAAGTCTCATTTCCTGTAAAATCAGCGTTTTTGTTTACTTACGTGTTGGAAATCCCTCAATGTCAAACTTCTTGGCAACAGATTTCTCTTTTGTGCAATCAACAGCAGCTAGGACACTACGTGCCTGTGAGAATTTCAGTATCAAAGAGAATATAATAATTATACATAACTAGTATTTGTATTTGTATTTGTATTTGTATTTTATATTTCTCCATTTAGCATTAATTACATAGCTATTAATTACATAGAATGAAGTAATACTAAATAGGAGAGGGGCACATCTAGGTAGACTAATATTGTGCCCCTTAGTAAAATTATATATTATAACAGCGGAAAGAAAAAGACTACTAGATACAAGATAGATAGTATACTTGGGACAGCAGAACAAAGTTACCGGTACATAAAATGATATAATATTAATACTGAGCAGCATAATAAGTTGTCAGTGCATATTTGAATTGTTTTTTTAAGGTTTTTGACGAATAGAAGAGGGAATGTTGTTCCAAAAATATTTACCACTTATACTTGGAGGAAATTTCCTTATGTTTGTACGTAATGATTCAATAACTAAATGATCAGATAATGCACTACGAGTATGATAAGTATGCTGCTCAGAGCGTAAAGTCAGAGAAGAACTTGGAACTCTATCATCATTAAAGTACTCATAAAACAACAAACATGTGCTAAGTTTAACTATATCAGGAAGTTTCAATAAACGCAGAGCTACGTAATGAGGAGTTATTGCTTGCATAAAGGGTACATTGTTAATTATACGAAGAGCTTTATTTTGTGATTTCACCACCTTTGATAGAGAAGCATCATAATTGTTTCCCCACATATATAAAGGTAAGGATATATCAGAGAATAGTAAACAGAGACAAGTGATTTGGATGTCAGGTAACGCTTTAACCTGGTGACAATATTCAAGTTCTCACTTATCTTACTACATATATAATCAGTATGATCGTTCCAACTTAAGTGACTGTCAATATATACACCAAGGTATTTAACACTTTGGGATTGCTGTAAGATTTAATAATTAGTAGACACACAAGTGGATAGGTTAGATCTGACCTAAACAGATCTCTTAAAAATGTATATAGTTAGTTAACAAAAATAGCACAGCCCTACATGTACTCACATTTTTGGTAGCTAACTCTTCTGCCGCATCCATGTAGGCTGGTTTCATTGCCTTGCAGTGACCACACCCTGGAATATGAAAGACAGATTATGTAAATCCCTTTCTAAAGTTGTATGGCTCAATAGTTAAAATCAGTCACACTCACAATGTTGTTGCCAGATGCCCTGTAATATCTGGTCACAGATGATATACTACCGCTGCAAATAAACTGTTTTTATTTTACCACAGCAACCAAGTACTACAATGCAAAAAGTTTGCGTACATATTGCCTTGTGAGTGTAAATTAAAACACCCGAAACAAGAATTTCCATAACAAAAGGATTGACGCCCCCCTCCCCATTTCATTTAGACAACGGGGAGTCCCTCTTTCACCACTTAGTGAGAATGCATGAGAAAAGAAAATGGCAGTGCAAAATCTGGATGCAAGGGGGAGTGTGCCGGTTTTGTTTTGACCTCATGCTCGATGAACTTGGCAGCGAAAGAGGGACTGCTTGTAGTCTACCTTTCATTTCACACAGGTCTTTTTAGTGTATTAAAACCCTTAGTCATGGTGTTGTATTGACTAGTCTGTTCTGTTATGTTCTGCTCTGTTCCTTTCTCAAAAAATCTAAGTATAAAAGTGCATCACCAAAGCAAATCCCTATACTTTAACAAGAGGCCACCAAGACAAAACAAATTTCAGGGATGACTCATTGAAGACACTTTCAAGGTAGGAATGGACCTCAGCATGCACAAAAGCTGTTGTAGATATACACTTACATGGTGCATAAAACATGACAAGGACAGAATCATGTTTCTTCACAAATGCATCAAAGCTATCATCAGTTAAGTGATGCACGTGGCTGGCTATGTCTTTCCACTCAGGCTCAGGGGGAGGGGGTGGGGGGCCCTCACGGGGGTCCTCCATAAATTTTATGAAATCCTTAGCCTCCCGACCCCCAGTATATTTAAAGTCCCTCTTGCCATAGTTGAAGTAGCGGAAAGTAGGGTAACTGAAACATAAAACAACACAATCTAGTGATCAACATCAACTTTCTCCTTGCATTGTTTAAGTATTGATAGTTATGAGAACAAAGAAAACCATCAAATCAAGATTTTTATAAGAGATTGAAGCAAGAGTCATACCCATGGACATCAAATTGGTTACAAACAGATGTGTGAACTGTGCAGTCTACAGCGGCATAAGCAATCTGTTAGGAGCAAAAAAAATACTATTGGCATTTGTTTCCCATACAAAACACCCAAAGGAAGATGGTGGTATCAGCAGTCTTGGATTTTCTCTATATCTTCTTCCCTTACTTATTTCTGCATTCTTAAAGTAAAATCATTCTAACCTTGTTGTTATCTGCATCATGCTTGGCAGCATCCATGAATTCAGGTTTGGCCTTCTTGCAGTGACCACACCCTAAGAAAGAAATCCCAAATTGGTGTAGACAACTCCTTCTTCACAGAAATGAATAACATAGGTTTATACACCAACCAAGAGAAACAAAGGACTTTCTATTTCCACCATTTACTTGGAAAATTATCTAAAAGCTGGATAAAGCCGAGAGCCTAGCAACAGAGAGCTAGTCAAGATGCAGGCCAGAGAGCAAATATGAGGCTGTGTATAGCGTGCAGAGCAGGCATACAGCCCAGTATTTGAGTGGGTGAGCGATAAAGGATACGGTATAGGATACGATTTACACTATGCCACCATCTTGGATGATGAAGCTGACAGAGGGTTGAGGCAAGCCCGAAAATGATTCCTATCAAATAATACACCATGTTTTTGCATAAAATCATCAAGCTACCTTAGCTTAGAGCTCACCATATTGCTACATGCTGCACATACATACTGAATGTTCTCTTTTCTCTCTAATTTTTTCATCATGCAAATTTCTTTATTTTCACTATAACAGGTAGGAGGTAACACTTACAGGGAGCATAGAACATAACCAACACATGTTTCTTTTTCTTCAAAAATCCCTTGAAGGTCTCATCAGTAAGATGGTTCACCTCACTAGGAACCTCACTCCAGTCTTTCTCTGGGGGAGGGGGTGGGGGTGGTTCCTTTGGACTAAAGGAAAAAGCAGAAATCAAAATGTTAAACCATTTCTTTATGATGAGCCTGGATGGGAAATCTGCATCTGTGATGTAGTGGTAACATTACTTACTCTTTCATGAATGCCACAATCTTATCTGCTGTTCTCTCATTTACGTCAAAGGCAACTTCGCCATCTCTGTAAGTTATAAACAAACATGTTGATCTGAATGACGGTGCAACCTCAAGAATTGAAATTAAGACCTAAAATAACAAAAACAAAATCACAACAAACCACCAAAGCATTACTCAAACAAGTTGCACACTTACTTGAAATATTTGACTGAAAACAAAAAAAGAGAAAACAAAACATTTGAAAAAGTATGTATACAAAAAAAATTACTATTACTTTTAAAACATCAGTGACAAAAACAGATGACAGTGGCTAACATGTTGCTTTTTACAGTAACTGTACCTCAGGAAAAATACTAATTCTAAAGGTAAACTATTACAAATTTAGGGATCAGATGAGAATTAAAATTGAATCTTCTACAAAAAAAGGAATGATCATTCTAATGACAAATAGCAACTGTGAAAGGAAACAATATACCAAAACAGTTGCAGCTTGTAATATTCGTTAAGAAGTTGATAAAATCTGAATGTTCCAAGTTAAAGGAGCTTTGTCACAAGTTTTTAATATTTAACTTTGAAAAGATAAATAAGAAATTACAAGCAAAGAAAACTCAAAACTAATGGTTCAGATTTGTTTAAAGTTATTTTACCAATTTAGCAAAACTATAAATAAGTCTCTTTGGCTGAGGATGGCAAGGATTGAAATGGATAGCAACTTGAAAAAAAAAAAAACGGGCCAACTTTTTCAAGTTTCCTCATGGGTTGTGGAAAAATAGGCAAATACAGATTATGGTTTGCTTCCCTTTGAGAAAATAGCTTATCTTTCTATTGGTATTCTAGGGTAGGCCTGTCCTGATTGCACTGAAAAAATCGCCAAAAAGTGCTCAAAACATGCCAAAAAAGGCTCATTCAAAATAATAGCACTCGGTTTTTTTAAAAAGTGCTTGAAATTTAGAAATAGTGCGCAAAAGTTGCTTGCAGTTTTTTATTATTTCCTAGCAGGTATTCATACATATTCCTAGTTTTATCAAACTTTTAACTCTTGATTTTCTAATACTGAGGTGACCATAAAGTATAACAACATTTGTTGAACAAAAAATCTTTATTACCAGTCAAGCATAGTTTCTAAAGCACACAGTGTCACAGAACTGAATGCAATCAACCATATAGCTACAACTGTAATGCTGCACTGAACAGAAAAGAGCACTAAAAGTTCTGAGAAACACGAAGTCACAAACCAATCAAAATTGACTGTTACCACGGCTAAAAGGACCAATTAGCTAGTGCATTTAACATATGGAAAATTGTGAAAAATGTGCTAATATGTTTCCCAAAAAGCGAAAAAATGTTCAAATTCTGCTCAAAAGTCAATTAAGTGCTTAAGAGTGCTGGAAACATAAAATAGTGCTCCAAATTCGAAAAAGTGCCAAAAAAGTGCCCAGCGCAATCGGGACAGGCCTATTCACAATGAGCAATGGTACTTGAGGGTCCTTGGTTTTACATGTAGTTTGACCTCCAATAATCACCATGCCATAGCCCCTTTGAACAGAGAAAACATATAAACTTATTAATATTCCACCTGTTGGGAAGCCATCAATTTTGAATCTTTTGCCAACTTCTCTTTCCTTGGTTGCATCCACAGCTGCAACTACACCTGAAACCTAAAATCAAACATTGCATTTTAGCATTTCCAAGAAGAATTATGTCCCTTTTGCGTGATATAAAAGGAAATTATTGTGATTGGTGGATCACAATACCTTTAGAATACATGTATTTCTATGTTAGTAGACAGGTCCATGGTTGTATTAACACTTGGCTGGATTAATGAACCAGCATATAAAGCAAATGTAAGTTAGGAGCACTGCATCAATACCCCCTGGGGGGTGGAGAACCCCCAGATATGGCTATATAGGTATGTGCTGCAGGATAGGGTATATTTTGCTCATGTTGGCATAGTGTCCCTGGTGTGATCCTTAGATAGATATAGGGTGCCTAAATTGTATCAGCTAAAAAAGCAGTGCGTAAATACCCAGCTAGACAAAAAACAAATGATAAATTTTGTGTTTTTCCACAGTGGTTAGTTGTTGTTTGGATTGTCTCCCATTAGCCTGCAAACACTGACAGTTTTCTGGCTTTTGTTTCATGCTGGTTCTTTCTGTTTTTCTTTTTTGGATTTGGACCTTAAATAGGATATCCAATTTTGTTTGCTTCGTCCTTAAATAGGGTCAGGGATTGTGACACACCTATCTGAAATTTATGGGAGTACCCCCCCCCCCCCCCCCCTCTGGATTAATACCTCTTCATCCTTTAGAGTCCTGGCAGCGGCAGTGTATTCAGGCTTCATAGCTTTACAGTGTCCACACCCTGGGATTCAATGGGGAAAAATCAACAGAATGAATTTAAAACACAACCTGACAGAGCTTTGGAATACTGCACCATTAGTAGATCAGTATGGAGTATGAGTAAACAATTTAAAAACATGTGCAATATACTAGAGTTCATTAGAAGCTGACAATCATTACAATTCCCCACCACTGACTTTTATTTCAAAGCTTTGTTCGCCCAGCTAATGGCAAGAACAAACTGACCAGTAATTCAAAATACATAATTTATACTTCCAGTAAAAGTCTGCTGACACAAGCATGTAACTATGGCAGTTATAGAAATTCACACATAAACTAGTCTACATATTGTAACAGTTTTGTTTCACTTTGTTTCTTACCACTGTGGCTTAGTAAGTACATTTTCATTAAAACACAAGTTTCTAATAAAAAAGTTTTTGCTCACTGCTTTCTTTGGTGCTTTACTAAGAGTACTAGATACGAAGGTGCAGTTGTCAAAAGAACATTGACCTTTGACAAGTTTTGTGCAGGATTTTCACCTTACATTTCACCTACATTTCCAGCTCTGGATGTTTCTGCCATTTTATTTGTTTGAATGTCTTTCCATGATATTTTGTACTTACATGGCGCATAGAACATGACTAAAACTGATGGATTGTTGGCAATAAATTCATCAAAAGTGCTGTCTGTGAGATGAACAACATCGCTGGGTTCGTCACTCCACTCTTCTTCCTTTGGGGGAGGAGTGGAGGGGGCAGGGCTGGAAAAGACAACACTGTTGTGTTAAGATCAACAACTTTTGTTTATTTCCAATATCATTTAAATATAAATGGCAATTGCAGTTATGAACACTACTTAATTAAGCAGTAGTGAAAATAAAGCCAGGCTTGTACAGGAGTCAGACCCTCGACCTCTGCGATACCGGTGCAGCGCTCTACCAACTGAGCTAACAAGACAACTAGGAGTTGGTCATTTCGTTGGTTCGTAATACATGTGATGAACAAATGACTATGAATATGTGAAAATCATGTACATTCGAACTGCAGAGTTATGAATATGTGAGTGATCATCGCAGTTATGAACACTACTTATGCTGTAGTGAAAATAAAGCCTGAAAAAATTCAGGCTTGAACGGGAATCGAACCCATGACCTCTGCAATACCGGTGCAGGGCTCTACCAAATGAGTTAACAAGCCAACTGGGAGCTGGTCATTCCATTGGTTCGTAATATACCCATAAGTGATGAATATGTGAGAATAAATATATGAAAATCATACATTTGAATGGCGGATTAAAGAATGAAGATATGAATGATCATAGCAGTTATGAACACTACTTTAATAAGCAGTAATGAAAATAAAGCCTGAAAAAAAATTGTTTGGAGATGTAAAAAAATATATACAGCAAAATAAATTACTTTGACTCACTTTCTCATCCAGTCCACAATAGAATCTTTGTCGTGCTTTCCTTGATAGCGATACTTTTCTTCACCATGCCTGGGTGAGCAAAATTTATAATTATAATAATATTTAAGCTATGTTATACAAGACGGTCAGTTCTCAATAAAATTCCACCCATGCCAAGGCCCCATTTTCATAAATGACCAGTACTCTCAATTACAATAGATTAAATTAAAATAAATGTCAGAGGGTAATTGAAGGCCTTGGAGCATTAAACCAACCTATGTCGAATTTTAGGTCATTTTTCAATATTGTGCTCGGATTTGTCTGAATTTCTGCATGTGAACTGCAATTCGACTTAAAAACATGGTCTGGTATTTTTTTCATCAATTTTTTTCCTTTTGGAGATATAATGTGTGTAGAAAATGAATTTTTCCTTGCATATGATAAGAAACCAACCTTCCACGAGAGTGTTTTGCAAATTGCATTACCGGTACATCTTCTTTCAATCGAATTGCAGTTCACATGCAAAAATTCGGACAAATCTGATCAAAATTGAAAAATTTGACATAAGTAGGTTATGCTCCAAGGCATTCAATTAACATTATAACCTTTTATCTATTTAGAAAATATGACTTCTTTACCTGGAGGGGGGGGGGGGGGGTACTGCCTATAATGGCCTATATTGGGAGGCTCCGCACGAAAGGGGTACCTTTTTCATGCTTCAGGTATATGAAAGGGTAAGGGTTTCATGAATCGAAGTATATGAAAGGGCAGGGAAATCTGTTATTTAGGTATTTAAAAGGGCCTTTCATTAAAATATTTCGAACACATACCTTGTGACTGTACCGTTTTAATTTATTGAACACTACATGAAAATGAAAGGGGTACCAGCCATTTATCAATGGAAGGTATACAAAAGTACAAAAGAGGAACCTTTTCTGTCAAAAATGGTATATAAAAGGGTAAGGGGTCTGACCTCGGGGCGGAGCCTCACTGGGCTTCTACACTTAATTAACAATATAATAAAACATCCTTACTCAAAATAAATCAGAGTTGGAAATCCAGTGATATTGTATTGTTCTCTTACAGTGTATCCTTCATAGGTGTCAACATCCATTCCAGCCATAACCTAAAAAACAGAAACATGTTCATAGTAAATTTTGTTTACAGGTTACATTATTAAAATATCTACTGGTACCAGCTACCACAGATCACGACACAAGGGCATGACCACTTTTTGATGCCTGTGTCACAAGAGGAGGTTTGGGTGCTGATGGACCTGGGACTACCAACCCAAACCCAGGTCGGTAGAACACCCCATAAGCCTGCTGTAACTGCAACCCAGCCACGAACTCTGCCCACCACACCAAGCCCCAAACCAAGGACCCGTCACACTAAACTAGGAGTTCAGTGGAAGAAAAATAATAATAATAATAATAATAATAATAAATAACAATACCTACTTGATCTTGTACTCTTACTCAAAGCTGAAGCTCCCTGTTGCCTAGTGAATGTATCCAGTTAGAATAATGGCTTGTGGTTTGTGTAGTGTATTAGGACAGCAGTAGTTTGCGGTGTGTGTGTGGTGTGGGGAAGTGGGCAGTGATGTACTTCGTGGGCTCGGAATAAAACGTATGTTTTATCCTCTGTGGCTTGCCTTTGTGGCTTCACTACACTACAATAACAGTTTGTCAGAGCTACTAAGCCTCAATTTCAGACTGGATACTCAACTGATTAACACACAAAAGAATACACATTTAAACAGTACACATGTGATACTTGCCAAGAGGGCTGGGTCAAACACTTGGCATATCACATTGATTGAGAGCATAGCTTCTGTTTAAGATATTAAAAGATCCAGTAGAAGGGCTGGGAATAACACTATGCTAAGTAACTTTTTGGGTGAATGTGTTTTTGGTCTGTGCTTTCTCAAAAACTAAGCGTGAAACAGAGGAAAAAATATGCTTCAGGGCAACATTTACCACATGAAAACAAGCCTGTAAACAAGAAATCAGCTATAGCATAGTGTTATTCCCAGCCCTTCAAGTTTATTTCTAAAACTTACAGCCTCGCCCTTGAGTTCTGTGGCTGCCATAGCATAGTCTGGTTTAAGCTTCTTACAATAACCACACCCTGAAAGTTTCAAAGAAGAAAAAAATGCAATCTATACTGGGAAACTCTTTCAAGGATTTACAGTCAGAGTACAGTGAGATAGTACAGTATTGTGAAAAAGTAATGCAAACAAATTTCGAAGAAATTCATGGCTTTTTGAGGCTTTTCAATGAAACTTGGCTTGAAATGAAATTTTGGCGATATTTCGCTTCATTTTTGCAACACCTATTTTTTCAATCTGTGGGAATTCTCGAGCGACAATTCACTGTGTGCAGTAATTCACCTCAAATTTTCGAGCAATAATTCTCTCTTCCCAAAAATTTGCAAACTTTTGTTCTGTTTCTTAACTATTGTCCATAAGTTTTTTAGTATAGTTCACTGAGTGAATATGCAAAACTTCTTTCCTGGGACTTCTGTCTGTAGCGTGAGCATGCCATGAAGACAGCCAAAATCTGTTTGCAGACTTAAAGGTTACCATCAACTCAATCAACTGTCTAATCAAACACGATCCCAAAAGCCAAAGTATCACAATTCCAATATAAATGAGTTGGAAAAGAATTGGTTACATGCAGGAGCATTGCATTTGTCGAGTTATGTATCACTTGTGTATCTTGACCTGGTTTTAAAAGTCTGGCATACTAAAATGCAAGGAGTCTGGGTTCAAATAAACAACATCAGCTTAGTTCTGTGAGCGTTCGTATGGAAACTTTTATCTTCAATTGAAGGGCTGGGGGCATAAACTGCCTATGTGGAATTTTCGGCCGTTTTTTTAGTTCGCTTGGATTTGTCCAAATTTTTGCATGTGAACTGCATTTTGATTCAAAAACATTGTCCTATATTTTTTTTCACCGATTTCTTTTTCGTTTTTGAGAAATAACGTATGCAAAAAAAAAAACACCCAAAACTCTACATAGGCAGTTTATGCCCCCAGCCCTTCAATTTGAAAACCTAGACAAATGGGATTTATAAGGGTTAGACTGTATCATATTGTTTTTGCTTTGTTGATGGCATGAACCGATCTCGCAGTCTTCACGCAGAATTTAATGGTAAGCCCTCCTGTATCAATCCTTCATGTCCATAGCCCAACTCTAGCCAGCAAACCTGCTTGCAAACCTTTTGCAAATTTTATACGTAACCTTGTGTTAACTGTGGGTTTTTATTCTCTTCATCGATGACCGATAATTGAGTAACTTTCAGCACACAGCTACAGACAATTATCAAAATATAGTTCGTGCAAGTTGCACGGGCAGTTGATCATATTAGTGTGCATGGCAAACTTTGCAGGAATACTGGCAAACAACGACTCTGTTCCAAGTGAGATTTCGCGTATTAGCTAGCGAAACAATGAAAATTTTAGTTGAGGACAAGAAAATTTGAAGAAATATTGGCCTTCGTTCCAAAGAATTATCGCTCAAAACACTGCCAATTTCCACTTGAATTTTTGTATGAACTTTCGTGGAAAATTCGTGAGAATGAAATTCGTGCATTTCGCTTGCACTACTTTTTCACAAAATTGTACTGTAAATTTTAAGCTTGGTAAATTAATGAAAGCTGTAATTTTCTCTTACACTGTTAGACGCGTACTCGGAAATGTAGAGAGGAGACTTACACCTTTCTTTCAGGGATTATTCTTAAGTTAACTTACATGGGGCATAGAACATCACCATAACAGGTTTCTTCTCCTTTGTTGTCAGCTTTTCAAAGTCCTGGCAAAAACAATAACTAGAATTAATTAATAAATAATGAGTTTCATGAAAAAGCATGAACCTTGCAACTGATGAAATTTGCAACACTCCATATTAATCCCTGTTAAGAACAGGTAAACACTCTTAACAGAGATAGTCTTTTAGCTTCTTTTAACCCTTTCACTCCCAAGGGGTCTCCCTTTGACGAGTAAAATCATCTGGCATTAAATATTAGACAGAGTAAAATCTATAATTAAGTCACTCTTGGGAGAGAAAGGGTTAAAGAAAGACTGGACTCCAGGTGGAACCCTCTCAAATGCAGACGATGTCAGATTGGCAGAAATCAGTTGACATATTTATTGCGCCACAATCAGGATGACAGACGCAGCCGGCATGAATTCCTGTTTCAGAATATTCTCAAAACTTGAGAGTGCAGCCCATGGAACCTATAAAGTGTTCATAACTGTACCTGCTCACTTACCTTGTTAGTTTTAATATGCCGCACGTCCTCAGTACCGCCCTCTTCTTCCCAAGGCATCTCACCCGTGGGATCATTCAAAAAATTTAACATGGACTAAAATGAAAAAAAGGTGATAATTTGTTGAGACAACCAAGTGTGGGACCAAGTAAATATAGTGTATCACAACTGCAACTGGGACGTGTGTTGGGTGAAAGGTGAAACACATGATGAAGGGAAGGGCTCAATCTCGGTTAAACATCTAATGTTGAACTGTTTTCGTAACCTCCCACAAATAGATCCTCCAATTTTCTGATAGTAATAATTATCACTTAATTAAAGTCTCAAATCTCAAAGCAAAGATGCTCTACTAATTGAGGAAACTAGCTCAAATCAACTCTAAGTAAAGTAGAATCAAATCAAATGTTGGTCTTTGGGGAGAGGGGAAAACTGGAGTACCCGGAGCAAAACCTCTCGGAGCAGAGTGGAGAACCAACAAACTCAGCCCACTTATGATGCCGAGTCCAGGAATCGAACCCGGGACATATTGGTGGGAGGTGAGCGCTCTCACCACTATGCCAACGCTGCTCCCCTTCTGATTAAAAATGATAAACTAGTTCAAAATAAACTAAACCTGAAATGACAAAATTCAGCTGTTTATCTAACCTTTACTGTATTTTTCCTATCATAATCTTTATTAAAGTTCCCATCCCTGCAAAAGAAATGAAAACAAAAATCGTTCTAAAAAAGACCAAGCTATTACCTTAGTGAATATTACTCAAGATTCATACGATGGACCCCAAAAGTCAGGAAATCTGTTAATGATACAGTGTTTCTCATATTGAGAAATTATGGCCTTTCAACAGGTAACAATCATTTACTAATGATGATCAAATTTACCATTTTCCAACCCTTACAATTCAACATTCAACAATTTTATCCTTGGTTCAATTTTTATTTTCCTTTGTACTCATTATCATACATTACCATATGCAAGAACAAAAGAAAATAAAAATTGAACCAAGGATAAAATTGAACTACAACATACTCACTTGTAGTGTTTTAACAGAACTGGCTGAGGCGAGGCTTTGAGTTTCTTGCATAATTTTTTGGAATCTTTACTTTCCCTATTGAAAACAAAAGAGAGAGAATAATAAACCTCAAGCATATGAGTTACCCCCCAACGCACATTTATTTTAACATCTCATACCCTTTTCTCCAGTTCATAACTTTTCATCTCCATAATTTTTGGAGCAAAACTACAATAATTTGGTAATTTTCCCCTGTTTTGCCATAGTCTTTTCTCCTTAACCCCCTCCCCCACCACCCTCCACATCCCCAGATCACACAGCTCAAATTAGGGAGACAATGATGATTGTTCAGGGTCCATAGGCACATATCCTCCTTAATCATCTTAAGTTTATCATGATATTTTGGGTCACGAAGCCACTTTTCTCAGTTTTTTTTCCTGATGGTCCCTCTCTTATCTGGAACACTGAAATATGAAGCTTTCACTAGATTTTACAGATATGATGGGGTCGAAACCATAAAAGCCTTCCATGGTAGGGATATGGATATATGGACCAGGTAGTACATATAATTCGAACATGCTCATTAACAGGATCAATCAATTAAACACTTTAACTAAAAGAGCAAAAGTATCCTTGGCTAATTTATACTGATTGTTACCTCACACCATTGTTCCCGATAAGAGGGGGGTCTCGGGTCAAAAACCCTACAAGGTCAGTTATATGACAAATTGATAGAAATGTTTAATGTTTAAGTGGGAGCAATGGGAATTTGACCCATTGGAATTCCTTATTGACACCCTTCCTTAAAAACCTATCTGTAACTCTGCTTCACTGTAGACTGCAGGCAGTCCCTCTTTTACCACTTAATGTCATGCCTGTTTTGTTTTAGCCTCACGCTCCATGAACTAATCAGCAAAAAAAGTCTATCTACACTGTAGGCGCTCATTGTCTTATTTTCACCCATCTGATATATTGTGAAGTCAACTTACCCACAATTTACATATGCTATTGTTCCTTTCCCCTTTATTTCTTCAGCGACTTCCACTAGAACATCAAATCTACTTGAAGCATCGCGCTCTAAAAACCATTAAACATTCTAATTAGGCTGGCAGAACAAAACTTAATCTATCAAAAAACAATCTTTCCCAGTTTCCAGGGTTACCATGATCTCTTTAGGAATGACCGTATAAAACACTTGAAAATGGTAATTTCTCATAACTGCATATTTTGCTAAAACAATTACGAGAGCAGAATTATTCAAATCACTTGAGGCTTACCTTCAGTTTACATGAATATGATACAAAGATCGAAATATTATGTATGTTTAGTATGGGCCTCAATAAGTGTGACGTGAAAGTCCAGCCGGGCATTAATATTTGCTTTCAAAGCCAGCTGAGCTCATATCAATCTTTTGATAAATCCCTGAAATTGATTAGAGAGGTTCTCGAAGCACAAAATTAGAACTTTTGTAAGGGCTTTAAGGTTTCTTGGGCAAAAATAGAGAAAGAAATAAATCTCGGCAGGGATTAAAGATTTGAAATGAATTAACTTAGTTCAATCACTGCATTTAAGTTTAAGCTTAATTTGTAAATGACTCACCGCTTTGCGCAAATAAAACTAGTAAATTTGTGTGGGTCCTTTGCAATTTCTTGAATGGTTTTATATCGTTTACTTCTATGATTGCACTTTTGTCAATCTTCTTCTTCTTCCCTTGGAGGGATGGTCCCACATACTATTAAAACAAAAAACAAGAATTTTCAGCTAGTAAATGAGCAAGTTACAGGCACGAAAACACTTAAGCATTTTGTTTTCGCTGAAACAAGGAGAGACGAATATACTTACAAGTACAAGAACAACCAAATTTATAAGCCAAGACTTCTTACTCGTCATGTTTATGACATGGAAAAATTACGTTTTTTCTACAATGGAATAACTTACAAGGGGATGTTTTGCCACGTGTGAGTGAGGTATATCAGCGGATTCCCAGGACAACTAGAACAATAAAACGCATTTTTTCATTGGCTGTTTATAACAATTGAATTGTCTTAAGCCAATTAAAGTATCGTTTTTATTCAATGAAAAATTATTGAGCCCATTGTCAAAATTTCAGCAGTGATCTCAAATATAAACAGACTTTTGATTGGAGCATTGTAGAAATACTGTCCAATCAGAATTTTCCATATATCTCTCACTGATCAAAGCTAACAAAATGGCGGAAGAGAAGGATACCTTGGTTGGAAGCACTGTACGTTCTGCTTCCTACAATGTTATTTTGCAGGTTGCGTTTAGAATTCTCACCTTTATAATGAACGGTGTTCTTCTGCGGTACACCTCGAAGGATATGATCGGGATCGTTAACGTGCGATTGATGCTGCTTAACCAAACTATCACCTTCGTCGCTCGCGAAGCTTTCCGGAAAGCCTGCCTCAGCAGGACTTCGGACAAAAAATGGTCGCAAGTAATTAACCTTCTTTGGTGTGTGTTCCCATTGGGAGTGTTGTTGTCATTTTTGCTTGGTTATGTGTGGCTATTTCACCTAGAGGCTCCCGATCCAGTGAAAATTCCTAATTATCCTTTGGCAGTTGTCGTCTTTACAGTCAGTGGCTCAGTTGAACTCTTATCAGAACAGCTCTGGGTCGTGGCTCAAGCATTCGTGTTTTTACGCCTGAAAGTTACCATAGAAGGCATCGCAAACTTCGCAAAATGTGTAATCACTTTGGGGCTCGTGGTGTTTGTACCTGAACTTGGAATCATTTCGTTTTGCTTGGCACAAATGGCCTTCTCAACTTTATCCATGGTCCTGTATTATGTATATTTCATATACTTCATTCAAAATGTTTCTAAAGAACAAGGAGCCACTACAGATGATTTTCCACTGAAGTCCTTACGTGACTTTTTCCCTCAAACAATACCTGGGAAGAGCTTCATAAGCTGGGGATTGGCACATCTTACATGGAGCTTTTTCAAACAATCATTCCTGAAGAAAATCTTGACAGAGGGTGAACGGTACATCATGACCATGTTCAAAGTGTTAACCTTTTCTCAACAAGGAATCTATGATGTGATCAACAACCTTGGCTCGCTAGTTGCCAGATGTGTTTTTATGCCAATCGAAGAAAGTTACTACACATTCTTTGCTCACACCCTAGTAAGAGGTAGTTCTGCTAATCAACAAACAGAGAAAGCAGCTAAAATGGCATCTGAAACTCTGGAGGTTGTGCTCAAGTTTGTTGTTTTGGTTGGGTTGACGTTTTTAGTGTTTGGCTATAGCTATTCTTTCTTGCTACTAGACATCTATGGTGGCTCAACACTCAGCAGTGGAGAAGGTGAAAGTGACTTTCTGAACTGATATGTTCATAAATCTAAAACAGGCGATCATATAAATATGGCCACATCTATAAATTGAATCGCTATACACAAGACAAAACCTACTTTTTCAGATTCCACAGGGAAACATAAAGGCTATTCACAAATCTTAATCAACTTGTCTTTAGGCATTTACCGGTATGCATACTCGTTGTGTGGATTTGGTGTACAACCAGGTGACGCTGTTTAGGGGTGTAACAACTGAGTGAATTGGTATTTCTTTCCTTGAAAATGATGCCAAGACATCATAACTTGGTGTAGTATACAGCTGTAGCTAATTTTTATTCTTTCATATTCACCAAATACAAAAATACCATCCAATTCCCTTAAAGCTCGCTAAATGTCTTTTACAATTTTTAGGTCCCTCCCTTCTTCAGTGGTATTGCCTGTATGTGCTGATCATTGCTGTAAATGGTATGACAGAGTGCTTCATGTTTGCCACAATGAGCAAGAAGGATGTTGATTCATATAATTACAAGATGATGGCATTCTCAGTGGTCTTCTTAGGTGCATCCTGGTATCTTACTGTCCTCGGAAGTGTTGGCTTTGTTATAGCTAATTGTTTGAACATGCTTCTTCGGATTTACCACAGGTATACAGCAGTCAATAGTAGCCTTTAAAGTACTAATAACAGCAAGAAAATTCCCTTTAAAATGCAGAATAGCTTTAATAATTCAAGATCTTAACGGACATCATAGAAGATGAAACTGATGCCAGAACAATGTATTGTTGCACAATACTACTCTACATTGAGATACCATGAAGGAAGCCTATGTTGGGATATAAGACAGCATGCTCATGAAAGAATTCTATGCATATTATAACTCATTATGATATAGAGCAATCAGCATGTTGTCATCATAGGTACCCACATGGTTTCATGTTTCTCTTGGGGTGACGCAAGTTGAAGTTATCAGGCCAAGCTACAGGTTTTAAGACTTTTTTTCAGTTGGGGTTCCCCCTCTGCAAATCCTGTGATGCACACCCAGGGAAAAATTGACTAGCCAGGATGTTTCTGGTGCGAGAATTTCACTTAAATTTACATTTTTTTAAAGAAGATAAACAACACCCATTTCTTACCACAGAAATCATCAGTTTAATCTCTCAGCCAAGTTTAAAGACGGTTAAACACTCTAAAGAAATAATGTTTTTTTTTTTCATTTTTAGTGTCATATTCATTCGTCACTATTTCAAGTCAGCTCCTCATCTTAAACCTTTACATGGTCTCTTGCCAGCACCCTTGGTTTTGGTTGGTTTTGCCGCATCATGGGTTATCACTGCCACTTCAGAAGTAAGACTGTGCTGTAATCATGGGTGGCTTTTCCACATCTTACACATCATCATTGGAGGAATCTGTCTACTGACTGTGACAGCTTTTGTTTTCATCAAAGAGAAAACTCTTGTGAATTTTATGTTGGAACACTGGCTTGGAAGAAAGAAGAAGAAAGAGGAGTAGAAATCCACCACCATGCTGGCTCAGAGGAGCAAAATCAAGCTGACAAATAAACTGGTGCGTTGGACTAAATTTATGTGTCAGATGCATATCTTTCATGTGTCTTTGTTTATGGAGGGGTGGCAAATTAGTTTGCATTTCTCCCTCAAATGGTTCTGAAATATGTGACTGCACACCAAGACACTGGAAAATAGCTGCCCTGTCAATTTGTTGTTCTAATATGATAGTTTGTCATTTTTCGGATTCATAACATATGGGTTTTAGGCAGTAAAACATTCACAACGTGGAATGAGTCGAACCGAAAGTTTCAAATTTGGTGCCAAAATGTGTCTCCATCTTGCACACAGCCAAACGATCATATCACAAACCTGTGACATAGGAAATGCTTCAGAAGACACGAGTGTCATAGCATTTCCTACATCATCATTGTTCTGAGCAAAGATTCATTCCCAGTTCACGGGACACAATTAAGAGAATTTTGAAGTTCTTTGGAGGGTAAAAAAATTCGGCTTCAGTTGATTTTGTCATCTTTCTTTTGTCATTTCGTAATCATGACTCAACAAGCTTCAAAAATTTGAAAAACATCTTTTTACTTCATAGGCACTTTAATGGAAATCATACATGATGAAACTAATGCCAGTTTTTGTTTTCATCAATTAGAAAACTTTTGTGAATTTTAATTTTCTTTGAATTTGTGTTCCCCAATGTGCTCGCAAGTGTGCAAACTGATTTAAAAATAAGAGGTCACATTCATTGTATTTCACACCCAAGCCTACAGATACTGGAAATCATTATAATCTGGGGATAGCTCTGTAGGGACAATAATTTATTGCTGCACAGGTGTTACACTCTGCCATGATGTAGTCCTTTAGGTCATCTTTCCTCAAGATCGATACCTCTCTGAGACTCACCTCTCTGACATGGCCGGCATCACTGCAGACACTTCTCGTATATGACTCCTTTGAATGTGTAAAACATACATAGAGAAGACATTATTTTTTCTGTATAATTTACATAAAGTTTTTATAAAAATATGGATTCAAGCAATAATTATAGTATGTCGTGACTTGAAATTGACTGTCCACGCAGTCGTTTTTAGGCTACTCCTATTTCAGAGTCCCTTTAAAACGACTGCATGGGAGGCTAGTAATTGACAAAATGGAACTACAACAATATTTTATTGTTTTCTCAATAAAATTGTAATTTGTATCAAAGAATCTTAACTATTAATGTAATAAATATGCAAAAGTGTTATGTGATGATGCATTCAGCTAATCTGAGTCTGATATGTTGGTTTCATACATGATAAGGCTCAGAATTTTGACTCAATCACAGTTGAACAAGGCAATACCCAGATATTGGGCCACACACACAAGAAAGGCCCACCTTAACTCTTTCTCTGCGGTGTTACTAAATATGGACCACCTGAGTGGTCCATAACTTTCAAACCTGTAACTTTCCCAAATCTCGGACTATGGTTGAAATGAACCATTGTTATTGCCAAATGATCAGTGTTTTAGACTTTATCACCCTGGAAACTGACCAAAACTCCCAATTTCCATTTAATATTAATTTGACTGTTTATTCTGTTGCAAGACCAAAAAACGCCCTCGGACAACACCAAAATTTACGCAACTTTGTCTTGAAGTTTTTAAGTCACAAATTCTTTTTAAAGCTAAAAGTTTACATCGCCAGGAAACTTTGACTCCACCTCTTGCAATCTGTTCCTTATTTTCCTGCTCTCTTCTTTAGCCCGACCCCGATAACGCCGTTTCATTTCAGGTTGTCTGAAATTTTCACGTTTGTGACCCAAAGGAATTCTGGGATATTCTTGCCTAACAGCAGCATGGGACTCCGCCAATTTCCATTTCACATATTTTTTAGAACCGTGTCGAGCCACCTGGTCCTGCTCGAATGCTTTCGGCGGCAAACTTCGTGTGAAATTGCTTCTCACCTCTGTTTTCTTTCAAAGGATTGTCTCTCCCCATCAACCTAGCTTTATGATGCCAGGCAGGGCGCTTCTAAGGTAGAAAATGACTCGAAAAACATTCTTATAAATTTATCAAATAGTACCGAATTGTAGCTGCACCGATCAGATAAACGACAGCAAGCGTGACGAGCGTGACAAGAAAGATAGAGCCTTCGGTGTTGTGGATCAGCAACATCTCCGTGGTAACCCCTTATTTGGAATAAGGAGATCGACTTCACCTCCTACCCTTCAGAAATTACAAAAAAGATGTAAAAAACGTCGGCAGAGAAAGAGTTAAACCTAAAAATTCTTTACTTGAAGGAGTGTTTTTCATTCATTGTTTGCAGGGATGGTGAAGAGGGGAATCGCCCATTGTAAGTGCCAATGCAAACTTTTTGCAAAACATTGCAACCATATCAGTGTGTAAATGCGGTACTCTCACAGCTCGGCCAATCCGACATGATATCATCTTCTTCCAAAATATCTCAGCCTCTTATTTTTCTGAGCTGATGACAAATCTGCACAGCCTCGATCAGCCAGGGTGTAACTATCGGTGTTACGCATGCTCAAGCCAACCGCTGTGGAGCCGAAACTGCTGTCGCATAATATAAGGAAATCGCTTTCGGCTAATAAAAAATGGTCGACCAACATCGCAATTATTCCATCAGTAAAGAGGCCTGTTTCATTAAGGGTGGAGTTATTTTCATCTTCCAGTAAATTATTCGTGCGGTTCAAGCAATAAGCCGTTACATTAAATATTTCAACGTTGTAGCAAACGAGCGTTGTGTTACTGATGTCTGTGTAGTTGCATTCGGCGGTAAAATTAAGAACCGATGTGTTAAAGAGGATATCCAGATGAAGAATCGTTAAATTAGAAGTTATGACTTTGCGAGGGTAACTTTCCTGAATAAGATTTCTCACGTTAATGTTATCTGTTGAGACAAACCATCTCACCTCCGATGTTTCGTCCGTTGCATTGGGGAAGATTTTTTTTTCAATCTTACCCGCGCATTCGAAGAATCTCAACAAATTTGAAATGTTTTTGGAATTTGGCGACCGCTCATTGTCGGACGCATAATAATCAAACTGGTCATCCCCTGTTCGAATGTGTATTCCAATAACTGGCCCGGCATCGAACCGGAGCTGTTTTCGCATTTCGTTTACTTTCCTTGTCACCGCCTCGGATTTAGAGAACAAAAAATCAAAAGCGCACCCAATAAGATTGTACTTAGGAGTGCTGGAAGTCAGTGGCTTTATTCCCAGTTCTTTGGCCCGTTTCATCAAGTATGGATTTAACGTAATTCCTCCTTCTGCGAAATACCATATTGTAGTTATTTCCTCAACAGGCCAGTCGAAGTAATTTTTCAAGTCTGTCGTGGTTAGCCATCTTTTAAAGTGACTGCTGTCTTGAATAATCCATCCTTCTGCCTCTCTTATATCAGCTTAGCTGTTCCCCAGTAATGCCTCCTTATTTGCAGTCCCGTGCACAAATCAGTAGGTTCCGTGTAATTCCATTGGATGTTGCGTGGCGTCAGGTGGTTTTCTATTGGTTCGGGCGCACGCCAATCAATCAAAAACGCCCTGTCAGTCAGAACTGACAAATAAAACAGGGATACCACTGCTCGGAGTCGGTTTCCGTAGCCACAGCACCCTTGTCTCGTACCAGGGCATAAATAAACTAAATATTTCTCTTGGCGGCGTTTGTTCAGAATATCGGCATGAAGCCTTCGATATTTGTCTTGCCAACCCGTTCCACAAATCTCCACCGTTCTCTTTTGATACCAGCTGTCAAAATTAAACTTCTCTCTCGTAGTCGGCATATTTCGACCCAAAGTTGTTGATTGTGCACTGGGAACTTTGTCAATTTGATTTGGTTTTTCGAAAGACGTTTTCTTGACTTGTCCATTTGACCTGAGGTTAAGGAATGGTTTTCGTACGTTATTTTTTGTTTTTGAAAGAGAAGATTCCTCCTCTCGACCTTCCGGTGTCCGCACTTCTTTTGATACCATCAATATGTTCTCATTTCCATTCGCTCTATTTTGTACGTTTTCTTCTTCTAGCCTTGTTGTGTAGCCTGCAATTGCTTCATCTTGTGATGTTTTAGGGATTCTTGTTTTGGCGTTCCTTTTCACCTCTGTGGGCCGCGTTTTGAAGCTACTTTCCTGCTTTCTTTCCTTCTCTTGGACACTGTTTGAAGTTTGCGCAACTCTTTCCGTGTTCCGTTCGACTTTCACACTGTCTCTAGTGTTTCCAAAATATTGAATAACGGTGTCAGCTTTCAAGTTTACAAGATGCCCTGCTGAAACGAAAAAGCGAAAAATTAGATCGTAGTAAGCTTGATTCATCATTTAGTTATTTTTTCACTGATTTTTTGTGACATGCGAAAATATACTCCTACTTTTTTCTGTTACGTTGTTTTTAATCAGTGCCCATGTGAATCCCCGCGCGGGGTGTTGTTCTTGGGATATTTAAACAAAAGGAGACTAAAGCGGCATTCTTTGTGAAAACCCAAATCAGAGTGAAGGCCAAAATACACTATCAACATTTATGTGTAGCTTGTCACTAAACAAATTCTGCGTTCCAAACTTGGATTATCCCAAGTCACGTATCTGCCTCAATAATTTTCGTATTGCAAAAGGAGAAGTAACGTCTACTATCGTTTGTTACGCATGGACGTCATACGGGGGAAAATCGTAAGTTGTAACTGAATATTTATTGTGCGAAAAGTTGCAGGAAATTGTTGGGCTAAATCTTGTTTAATTACAGAAGCAAACAAACAAGTAAACACACGGCAACAACAACAACAAAGCGACTGGCTTGTTACTCAAAAACTTGCAGTCCGTGCAAGGGCGGGGAAACACACGTGAAATGCGTGAGGCAAGTTGCGTGCGTGCTACGTATTTCTCCTGATTAGTTTAAGGGAAAAATGTTCTCTGATAACGTGCGTAATTCTCAGTAAAGTTGACTAACTTAAAGGGGGTGACACACTAGGCGATTTTATACGCCGATCGCCGGCGATCGGCGAAAATCGCCGAGTGTGCCCGGTGCAACGATTGCGATTTTCACCGATCGCCGCGATCGGCGTATAAAATCGCCGGTATCTGACATGTCAGATATCGGCGATTAAATTCGCCGGCATTCGCCTAGTGTGCCCGTTCCCGCGATTTTGAACGCTCATCGCTGCGAATCGCCAGTAAAGCCAGCCAATCAGATTGGGAGATTTTATCACATGACTTTTTAAGACGACAACAACGGGGAATGATGGCCTTGACGGAGCCTGGGAACAAAACTGGAGTGGCAAATCGAGGCAAATCGCCGCGATCGGCGAAAAAATTCGCCTAGTATGCCCGCATCAATCGCCAGTGAAACTCGCTGACGATTTTCGCTGGCGATCAAATTCGCCGCGACCGGCGTATAAAATCGCCTAGTGTGTCGTAGGCTTAATCCTACCGGCTATTCCTTCACGAGCTTTTACTTGTTAACATTACGTTAAATTGAGATACCGAACACGTAAAAAAGAAAACAAAAATGAACAAACAAAACAAAAACCAAGAAAAAATGTTGCGAAAACAGAGAATTTAGTTCATATTTAGTTCTCACAAAATATGGTAACGACATTCACACCGTCGGAATTGCGACTTTCCACGCCGATCAATTTTCCTCGCAAGAGTGTCTCAATCCTAGCCTTACCTGTCTTACCTCGTATCGCAATTTTCTGCGTTGTTCCGATGTAGTAGACGAGTATTACCAAAACAGCAAGAACCAAGCCCAAAAATGGGATAAATTCTCGGCGACATGTTGCACCTCGTGGAATTCTCTCCTTTGCCGTTTCATTTATGGCTGCAAGTCGGCTTGTTTTCCTATAAAGACAACATCAACTGTCTATGAAATGGCCAGCAAATGTTCTAGATACACACACGAGAGTCGAAATATACTTCAGGCAATTCGATTCTCCGAAGTCGGCTTGTGCCGATACACAATTAGTTTGCCGATATCAGTTGTAATGCTCAAAGGGAGACATTTCCATCTGCGGTTTTTCAACCTGTAGCAAGTATCAAAAGAATTGTAACTACGTGAACATGTACACCTACCTTTTTTCTTGTACGGTAGCTATCATCATTTAAATATCTTAAAAATTACTTCGAAGACTTATGGCTTTTCTTTCACAGTGAAGCAGGAATTTATACTAAAGTTTTGGTTCGTACTAAGTTGTTTGATATTTTCAAAGATCCGTATAATCGACCCAGTTCAAAGTCTGCGGTGTGCCTTTCATTCACTCATTGTTATACACATGTTGTACGAAAGCTCCTCGTTCTTGAACCAAGTTAGAGTTCCGCTGTGATTTTACGTCCGGGGGAAGAGTAATCAATGAAAAAAAAAACTAAATAAATAATAAATTTGCATAGCTATGGCCAAGGGTAAGTATGTTACTTTATTTACACAAGACTTGCCATCCGTCATTTACACGGACAACCACGTGTCACCGTTTTGTCTCTTTGAATAGTTACACAGGGGCGTAGCGAGCCTATAGGCCCGTAGGCCCGAGCCTACAAATTTTCAGCCTGTCCGTCGTATATATTATTGTGCCGTTGTGAATTTCCTGAAGTTCTTCGCGAATGTTATAAAAAGGAAACGCAATTTATCAACGTATCTTAGGATTATAACAATCGCTATAAGGGTGAGATTACGAAGGCAAGGGGAAACTTAATTTAAGAGCCCGCAGGCTATGAAAAGTGCCACCGACAATCGTACAGCGGTTATATATGGCAAGACAGCGGGTAGTTGAGAAAACGAAGACTACAGGTTTAGGAAGTACGGAATATGATTACCACGTAGGCTGTAGTTAACGGAGCGAAACGCAAACATATCTTTTTGTACACTGAATAAATAGTCGAAAACAGGCTTTATATAAAGTAAAATAAGTATATATTGGTGACGTCTACAATGAGTTGATCGCTTTAAATTAACACAATCCAGCCATTAGCTATATAAAACTCAATATTTTTTTAGAAAAACGTAAAAAAACGGCAACTCAGGAACGACGGTTAAGCCCCATTTAAATGGTTAATATTTTAGGTTTAATCCAAAGACTCAAGCCATTGGTACGTGTTGCATGAATGAACGCGTGAATTAACACGAGATAATGACCTCACGTGAGGCACTAGTTTATTTTCTTCTTAAACATCATTAAATTCCTAATAATAGACAAAATGTGCATGTCTGTGGCCTAACGCCTGTTTTATTACGGTGGTCGAATGTCATGACATGCTGTATCTTGCTCATAATTCCATAAGCTGCACAACATACACCCCTACTTCATTCCTGCCCTCTCTTAATTTTCTGCCCAGTGATTGCTCGTGTAAGGACGGAATTTCGCCAAGTTAATCAGAGGCCTTTTGCTGTATTCTTAATGCACACATTAAAACGAGGCTGGAGGTCAAATAAAAATTAAGTTAAAAAATGTGCCACGTCACTGAGAGCAACGACGGTTAGAGTTATGAACAGTCTTAATCAAATTATTTTTCATTGGCTCCTTAATGGAAAAGTGCGAATTGTCGTTTCATTTTCTTTCACGCAGCGTAGCTGAACATTTAAATATACCGTAAAAGCTCTATTAAGCCCCGGGGGGCTTATTTCATTTCAGGCCTTATTAACGGAGGGCTTATTGGAGAGAGAGGGGGGGGGACTTATTTCAAATCTTTGAACACGCCGTTTTCGTGTTAAATTGTTTCTGTACAAATCTCAAACAACTGCAGTAAAACTTTATTTAATGCCGATCAGGAAACAGAATTGTGTGTTTTATTGTATATTTGTTTAAAAACAAACCAACTGGGCCGCATACCAACAAAAACAAACCAACTGGGCCGCATATTTTGTAAGAGGGAATAGGAGGGAATATTTACAAAATCTCGTGTCCCAAAAGGAAGGGGGGGCTTAATACAAAAACTGACTCCCAAACGGGGGGCTTTTTAGAGAGGGGGGCTTAAAAAAGAGGGGGGGGGGAGTTAATAGAGCTTTTACGGTAAGTTAATTCCTTAGACCTGCATAAACAAACGAAGTTTGTCGTGCCAACGTTCTTAAGCTAAATATTTAAGTATCTTGAAACGTTTTAGGGCCACCTTTGCTTTTTCGAAAATGTGTAGATGCCTGTAAGCTCAAGAAAACAGACTGCTAAAGATTGATCACTCTAATTTTCCATCAGAATTAAATCTTGGCCTTCTAAAAGGAATTTCCCAAACACATATTATGCCGGATGAAAATGTAAAAATGTAAATGTTTTGTTTACAGTTGAGAGAAACGTTAAAGAGCTATTTGGTTACCCTTAAACTTGAATATTAAAAAAAAAATGAAAAAAGACTCAAAGTTAATCAGTGAGAGAAATTTCAGTTATCTAAAGGGAAGAAAAACATGACTGATATTGACGAGTCACAGCACCATCTAATTGTCCACTTGTGGTAATGACAATTTATGTCCCCTTACATGACATCCTTTGTTAAAAAGGAAACATATTTATCTCGTGATAAAGCCCCTAGATTGAAATTGAATGGTGTTCGTTTTTCTTTAGGTCTTCAGTGAGAGTTTACCTTTAAAACCTTGCAACTAACGTACGAAAGATAAATATTTCTTTACCTCTTGGCACAAAGTTTAATTCTAGCCGACAATTTGATCACTGATCCGCACAACTCCATTTTCAAAAGAGCCTTTGAAGGGTGTCAATAGTACGGAAGTGATAAATCAAAGTTACATTTAATCACGATATTCAGCTCTAGAAAGTACACAAAAAAAGAAGCAAAGTGGAGTCTCTTTTGGATTCCTGTGCCATTAGATGGCTTGAAGAAACATTCAGTCATTTCGATATATTCTAAAACAAGGCGTTACGTTAAAGTAAAGGACAAAATGAAATCACCGCCACACGGGAAGGTACCTAATATCATGCTTATGACTTTTAATGTTCTCGATGAATGAATTATTTATGAGTTTTGAGAAAGAATTTAAAACTTAAGTCACTTTAGTCAATTGCCCTACAAATAGTCGCAGAAATTTTGCGCAAACCTCGGGAACTGACAAAAGTGACAGAAAATTTGGTAGGGACATGCGGCGGATTCTACCAACCATCTTCATCTTCTTCTTCGTTCCGATTCCGTTTTCCTTAGCCAAGACATATATATGTAAGAGGAACATTGATTGTTATGAGCTTGGAGAAAAGGAATATTTCTGCTGCCATGGCAAGTGTACGATGAACGACACGGTTGTAGAAGATGGATGTATGCGGTATGATGTGAAAGAAACCCCTACTGGCTACATCATCATCGTTATCGTTACAGTCACAGTGGTTGTAGCTATCATTCTGTGTTTTAGCTGTCGCCGTTGTCTGTGCTTTAAATGGCGTTCTCCTGGGATACATTCAAACACTACTGTTACTTGTGCCCCGCCATGTCACACAACAGCTGGTCTTACAACTGTGGCTTTGTCTTCGCCGGGCCAGACGTACCCCGTCACCGGAGTATCCCAGGGACCCTTCCCGTATCTCCCTCGGTATTCCAGTACAGATCTCACTGGAAAGAAGGAGGAAGAGAAGTGTGAGAAAGAAGATTCGCCAACTGAAGCCCCGCCACCTTACACTGCTTGGGAGGACAGATCGCTTCCTCAGACGATCCGTGGCTGACATGGGTACTGAAAAAAAAAGGACACCTGAAGACAAATACACTTTGGACAGCTTAACAAGGAATACCAAAGATAGAACCACTTACAAGCTTATGAAAGGTTCTCAGTAGCTCTTTATACGAGCGTCAAACTTAAATAAGGATTTCACTCGGATTCAAAACGTGTATTGAACCATTTTAACTCTAGGTTTGTCTTTCCTTGTTCCGTTTGATATCAGACCGCAATTCAAATGCCCTATGTTGTCGCGACAAGAATGCGGTCATTGTATACAACTAAACATCTTAGTGCAGACCTTTCTTCGCAAAAGATCGCCTCTTTTAAACTTTTAAAGGTTGAGAAATATAATCACGCACAATTAGTTTGATTTCAATCAGAAAAGTAATATTTATTCTGGAAGTTTGAACAACTGCCAACGCGAAAATTTCTAGTAGCTTCTAGTGCTGCTACAAAGCACTGTTTGCTGAAAGCGTTTTCGTTTTTGCGCGCAGGTATTTTATCGGACTAAAATAGTACACCTATGACGCAAAAAGGGCTTTTATTCGTAAACTTGGGAAATATTTCACGCGCGATATGACGAAGAACATTTGGGGAAGTCAGGATTTCGCTACGATGTTTCCGCGTTTAAAACCTCCTGTACCGACTTCTTTGTCAACAATTCAGAGCCGACTTCTGTTCACCAGGTCCCGGTCGTTCGAAAATAAATTTATTTATTAACAATTTTTTAACAACCATGCAGTAACACAAAATAAAAGAATATATAATGAAAAACTAAAGCCAGGGTCTTATAAGGCAAAGTGGTCAATGCATGTGGTACGAGAAATACATGTCAAGATGTAAACAAAGAAAATGGCTAATTAGATATAAGAGGTTGGTACAAGGTGAAAACATAAATAACTAAGGATATAACCAAATAACCAAATAACCCTAATTCATTATTAAAAGCTCTCATATCGTTCGTATTTTCCCGCGCTTGGCACTGGTTGCATGTAATTGCTTCGTATTCTGATTGGCTCATTGCACTGCTTACTTCTCTTGTGATTGGTGAGAGTAATTGCTTTGGTTTTGGTTTTACGACACTCAATTGAAAAGCGCTCTAAATAACTAAGCATATAACCAAATAACCCTAATTCATTATTGAAAGCGCTCATATCGTTCGTTGAGAATGTTTTCAAAAGCAAATTTTGAACTCCAGGACCGCCAGGTATAGTTGTAATGCGAAAACCGGCTCAAGTCATGAATTTAACTGTGGAGATAGTTTCTCGGAAATAGCGACCTTTACTAACTGAATCGAGGTTTACGCCAACCCGGGATCAGCATAATCGTGCTTTGAACAAATAAGCGCCATTAAATGTATAATATTAAACTAAATTATCTAACTTTTAATTGACTGTCAAACGTAAGTCTCGTGAGCTTTGGTTTTGCCCTGCTCTGTGACTGGTTAGCGAGACTCGAGACACCATCTCAACTAACGAGAAGCAAACCGTGACTTACTCGCGCGCATTTTCCCGCGCTTGCCTCGGATGCTTACTGGTTTATCGCAAATTACATTTGCTGCGATTGGCCAGAGCAGATACTTGTCTTACTTAGTAGTTAGTGAGTTAGAATTTGCTTTACGACATTACTTGAAAATCATTCTATTTGTTTTTGCACCTTTAATCATTAAATGTTGCTAGAAAATGTTTATTTTATTCAGTGTTTATTGAGGCCGTTCTCTCTGCCAGCCCACTAAACTCAACGCTTTCTGCTTCAATTCGCACTACAACGATTTCTCAAATCTCAAATCACACTCATCTGCCAGTGTATAACTATCACGCCTGTGCATGCCCAACCCAACTGCTGTCCAACCAAAGCTGCTTTTAGACAACACAAGAAAGTCGCTCTCAGCTAAGAGGTAGTGATCATGCAAAACTCCCATCATTCCATCCTCCGATGACTTCTCAGCTTCCTTGTAAATATCTAGATGTTTTGGTTTGTTTTCATCGGTGATAACTTTATCCGCAAAGTATTTCATCGCATATTTTTTCACCAATAGGCTATCGGTTGCGAGAAACCAGCGACACTGTCTTTTGATTGCTTCATCTCTAAGATGAAAAATTTCGCGTTCGACTTTGGCTGCGCACGAGAAAAATTTCTTAAAATTAGAAACTCTTGTTTCGTTCCTCCCAAATTCGTTATCTCCCATTCGAATGTGAATCCCTATGACGAAATTTCCGGCGTTTTTCACGAAGAGCTTTCCTGGTGTTCTCAAGTGTGTTTTGTAAACTTTTTGTTGGGCGGAAAAGATAATCATATGCACATCCTATCATAGAATATGGGGGAGCACCTGGCAACAATGGACGAATCTTCAACTCACGCGCTCTTCCCATCAGATATTTGTTCCTCAGTATACCGTTTCGAGCAAAATATAGATACGAAGTCGCAATTTCAACCGGATGATCAAAATATCTTGCCATGTCTTCCCTCTGCAGCCAAGTGATAAATGTCGACGTGTTTTTTGCCAGCCAACCACGGCGAAGTTCACTTTTTTCTCCCCCAGTTCTCCAGTAATGCTTGCGGGTTGCCAAATTCGGAAACGGAAAATTCCAGTCAATACTCTTGGGAATCAAATACCGCTCCAAGGGTTTAGGTTCCCGCCAATCGATCAAGAAAGCCCTGTCAGTCAGAATGGCTAAATAAAACAAAGAAACCAAAGCATTAATTCGGTTCCCATATCCACAGCAGCCGCTGTTTCTCCAGGGGCAAGAGTAGGCCAGGAATTTGGGCTTTCTTCGGCCGCTGACGATATCTGTGTGTAGTTCTTGATATTTGGATTGCCATTCCTCACCACAGATTGTTGGAGGTCGGTATTCCTTTTTTTCACTGGACAAGGAGGATATCGGAGCACTCTCATTCTTAAGCGGGCTGAAGATTATTTTTGTCGCATTTCTGTCTGTAATGAGAAAAACAAAAACAAAAGATCTAAAACTCACTGATTCAGGATTTTGATATACTAGAGAGGTTTTCACTGAATGAGAGTTGTAAGTTATTTGCGTTTACTTTGCCAAAACGATTTAGCATTTCTACACTGTGTAATTTATTAGCTAAACTCGCGCCACATTCTTAATCTCAGTGAAGCTCAATCAAAACCAATCGTGACTTGCTTGCTTTTGCTGCGCTTGACGCCGATTGCTTGTATTTCCTTAGAGTTTTAGCTGATTGACAACAACAACAACAACAAAAACAGCAACTTTATTTATAATGGTAATTGAACTGAGTGGAGTGCAATTTGGTCTGAAATCATACGCGTGATTTCGAAATCGAACGAGCGCGCAGCGTGAGTTTGATTTGAAATCACAAGTATGATTTCAGACCAAAATTGCATGACACGAAGTTCAATTGCCACTTTATTACACCCATTTTGAAATCACACAGTTTTTTGTCAATATTAACATTTGCTTATCCATGAAATTTGTTAGGTTAGTATTATTTCACTTTGATTTGAATGAGTTACAGAAAGGATGCGATTTAGAGTAAAAAACGATGCAATTTGGGAATTTATTACACCCATTTTGAAATCACTGGTGAACCTTGCAATCTGATTGGCTCTCAACAGTGCAATTGATTCCCAAATTGCACCATTTTTTACTCTAAATCGCATCCTTTCTGTAACTCATCAAAATGAAAGCGAAATAATACTAACCTATCAAATTTCATGGATAAACAAATATTAATATTGACAAAAAACTGTGTGATTTCAAAATGGGTGTAATAAAGTGGAAATTGAACTTCGTGTCATGCAATTTTGGTCTGAAATCATACTTGTGATATCAAATCAAACTCGCCTGCGCGTTCGTTCGATTTTGAAGTCACGCGTATGATTTCAGACCAAATTGCACTCCACTCAGTTCAATTACCATTATAAATTACACTGTTGAGAGCCAATCAGATTGCAAGGATCACCAGTGATTTCAAAATGGGTGTAATAAAAGACATAACTAAATCGATATCACAATTTGTCCACCCGAGTATAGCAGAGTTAATCGAGTCGGGTGGAACAATAACACAGGTAGAGCATATACATAAAGTTATTATAGAGCTAAAATTGACAGTACTGCTGGGAGACAACATTAGATGTTATTACTTAACAATTAGATTATGAGCTCGAGATTGCTATCACGCATAGAAATCGAGAGCAAATAATCTAATTGTCTTAGTACAAACCTACTAGTGGTACAAAACTAAACAAGTACATTTTCTAAATCCTCCTCGCAAACACTTCGAAAACGCGAAGAAGCGGCCGCCATTTTGTTGACAAGCGCTACTCACTATCTATCATAGAATAGAATAAATCTACTAACGTTCTATCACGAATGCCGTTCTCTGATTGGCTACGCTAATCACTATCTATTTAACATAACGTGATTAGATTTAAGATTATGAGCTCGTGATTTCTATCGCGTCATAGCTGATGAGGGCGCAGCCCGAATCAGCTATCACGGATAGAAATCGAAAGCGAATAATCTAATTGTTTATAATGGTAATTGAACTAAGTGGAGTGCAATTTGGTCTGAAATCATACGCGTGATTTCAAAATTGAACGAGCGCGCAGCGCGAGTTCGATTTGAAATCACAAGTATGATTTCAGACCAAAATTGCATGACACAAAGTTCAATTACCACTTTATTACACACATTTGAAATCACACAGATTTTTGTCAATATTAATATTTGTTTATCCATGGAATTTGATAGGTTAGTATTATTTCATTTTCATTTTGATGAGTTACAAAAAGGGATGCGATTTAGAGCAAAAAATGATGCAATTTGGGAATAAATTGCACAGTTGAGAGCCAATCAGATTGCAAGGATCACCAGTGATTTCAAAATGGGTGTAATAATAGTATAAATCTACTAGTCGTTCAAAATTAAACAATTCAATTATCTAAATCCTCCTCGTAGACACTGCAAAAACGCGAAGAAGCGGCCGGTATTTTGTTGACAATCCCTACTCACTATCTATCACAGAATAGATAGCGAGTAGCGTAGCCAATCAGAGAACAGCATTCGTAATAGAACGCTTGTAGATTTATACTAATTAATATTAGTATAAATCTACTAGCGCTCTATCACGAATGCCGTTTTCTTATTGGCTACGATACTCGCTATCTATTTAACAATTAGATTATGAGCTCGTGATTTCTATCGCGGGATAGCTGATGAGGACGCAGGCCGAATCAGCTATCACGCATAGAAATCGAGAGCGAATAATCTAATTGTTAATTAGTATAAATTTACTAGCGTTCTATCACTACCGGGGCCGCCAGCAGCCCAAAACTTTCCAAGTTTAAGGGTTTTCGCCCTCTCAGCCATGTTTCACTTTCGAACATTGCAGACGAATGACGTCACAGCGACCTTTTGGCCGCGCGCAAATGTCTCAAATTTCAGGCCACGGCGGGAAATTTGGAACTCCTACAAATGGTGAATCCTTGTCACAAAAAGGAGGGAAACGACTGAAAATGAAATATGGGGATTGTCAGCTATCTTAAAACGTAAAAATATTGGTAGTTAATTTTCGATTCATGTGCACATTTATAACGGATCCACGGGGGGAAAAACTGCACTTCAAAAGTTATTTCAGTGCGCTTTATGGCTATTTTGATATTCAACCGCAGATGTTATCCAGTTCCTTCAAACAAGTCCTACCGATTCTGGGAAAAGCTTAAGATCTATTTGAACACCGAGTTCGGACGTTTGGATGTATGTTTGGCCCTGTCAGGGCCTGTCGAGGGACAAGTAAATATCTCCTCTCTGATGTTTGTTTTCCCTCCGACTTGGACAATTCCAAAAATGGTGTACTTGTCGTTCGTATGTCATATCAGTATCGTCTCAGCTGTTCAAGTCCTTATGAGTTCTCTTTGTGTTCATTATCTGTCGTTTAAATGCTTTAATTAATTATTATGTTTAAAATAAAATGGTTATTAAAAATATGAAACCGAAGCAAAGATCAATAACACAGAGTTTTTGGGTACTGAAATCCCCAGTTAATTCCAGTTTTTCATTACAAGTAGACTTTTGTGTGGTATTTACATTCGTAGGTGCAACTGGAACCCAATAAAGTTTTTTCTTTTTGCGTTGTTAGTAGCAGCATTTAATTTAATATTGTAACTATTAAGAGTAACTATAAATTGTAAGTAATTTTGGTTTTGTAAATTAGGTTGGTATGTTAAATTATTAATTGGTATTATAAACATTGTAAGTCAAGTTAGTATTATAATTAAGTTAATAAAAGTGTAAAAAAAAGGACGTAAAAAATTTCAATGAGATGTTGGTGACAGAGGAGGAGTGGCCACTAATTTCTTGTGGGAAACAGATGTTTGCAGCAGTTTGTCCGAAATCTGATCATAAATGCCAAGAGTTGAACGAATGAATTTTCTACATGTTGGGGTTCAATTTCTTTCCCTTTGTTTTGGAGTATGGTAATGCATGTTAATGTAGGGTAATGTATGATAATTAGTTTAAAACAAAGGGAGAAAACATTTATTTACATTAAGCACGTAAAAATCATTGGCAACATTCGCAAGCTATTCAAATATAACTAAACTGATCAATAATTCGTTCACTTTCGCTAGTACTATATTTTTCAGATAGCCTGCCTGATCCTTATCTGCCAGGCGGACGATCTGAAATGGGAATTGGGAATTGCCAGCCGTCATTTTCCCAATGAAAAAGTAAAAGAAAATTTAAGTTAACAAACAATTTAAATTAATTCTAGACGTGCGTTCCGGAAAAGTTTTTTGGCCGGGAGAATGCTCAGAAGTTAAATCAAGCTTGGAATATGAATCTGAATATCTCTCGATGCATTAAAATTTTATCCCGATTGTGAGCTGCTCGTACAATTCAAATGCTCTCTTCAAATCCTCTAGCTCACAACGCTACTGAACTCAAGCTCGAAGCGGAGACGAGTTTGCAATTACCGAGCGGACGTTACGAACTCTTCAAACATACGACATCCAAGGCCTTTTTCATTCGGGACAGACGGCAGTTTTTTTGCATTCATTGTTTGATTTTCTTCAACTTAGAAACATTACGCTTTTGCTGTGAGTCGCTTATTAAATCCCACCATCCACCCCTTATAGTTAACGTTGGGCATTAATACTTTTAGACATTCTTCTTTGTTTCTGAGCATTGTAACATGCAGTGGTCTCAACCACATTTATGGCTCCTCATTAGGTATTATTCTTCTAAGTATTTGCACGTCACTTTGCTGCGAATCTCGCAAAACCGGATTTCTTACCTGACAATTTTGTCTTCGCTTGGTAATCCAAAAGTCTGCTGAAATGAATTACTGCAACCACAATCACCAGTGTCCCGAAAACCAACCACTGTAGTGCGCGAAATCGAGAAGACACCATCACTCCAAGACTGCTCCTTCACTGTACGGATACTGTTGATTCTGGGGACAACAAATAGTCGAAATTATTTCAACAGTCATCAGCTGACACTTGTGCCTTACTGAAGGGTAGGTATAGTAGAAATCGCTATAACAATAGAATGACTGTCAAAAGCTGTCTCAAAAGAGACCTATGTGACGTCGTTTGTTATGTTAATTGCCTAAATTCCAGCGATTAGGTTTAGAAGAAAAAGCTCAAGGTCTAATCTCCCTTTTATTTTGAGTTCTAGAATACTATAACCCTCATTTAATTTTTAACCTTTGTTTTTTTCCTCTTATGTGAAAGACGCACTTTTAGCAAGGAGCTGTATAAACTTGGAAAATTAAGAAATAAATCATGGGAAGTCATCTAGGAAAACGCTGCGTCTCGGAAGTCCCAAAGAATCGATTCTGAGGCTCTGCTTCGGTGTGAAAACCTGTGAAACTCACGAATAACGTGAAAAGAAAAAAACGTTCTAAACAACAGCCCGCTGCAAAACAGTAGCTTAGAAAACAAAGGAAACCTCGTTTGGTTTTTATACCGAGTTAGTCCGATTCTGATTGTCAATGAAAAGCTGGAATTTTCAATAGCTGCTAAGAATCATTAAGAGATCGAAGTTTGCACACGCTTTGCTCGAATTGAATTAACAGCCGTGAGGTCAAGATGATTTGGAAGGGAAATTATTTCTGAACTTTTAGGTGTTGAATAAAATACTCAGTATGAAGTTGTGATCGCCTGAAGCACCGAGTTGTGATCGCTTTACTTACTTACCACTGAGAACTTGAGCAGGCTTTTTAACCCCCCTTGCAGGTAAGCCGTTCAGTAATTGGAAGACGAGAAAATTGGAAAACTATGTTTGTTTAGTGGGCGTAAGTTAATAGCAGGTCAATTTTCAAAACTAAACACTGGGACGGTTTTGAAAGCAAGCTATCTTAGGATATTTGGATTGAGTTTGACAAAGTCCAAGAGACCTAATGTATTGAATTAATATATCACTTACCGTATTCCTGAAAAAATACAGCTGTAGAAATAAAAAAATATGCATATTCATAACCGCAAAAAGTCAGATAATAAAGTGCCATAATGCTTCACTGGATATTAAAAGTTAAGGATTTACACCGTAAAATGTCATGAAAACTTCAGCGAGTCAGTGAGTCACTGCGCTACAGTAACATTTCTTAGTAGCAAAGAAAAACTTAAACGCCGATATCAAGCGAATTTTCTTTCTTCATCTTCAGTTCAAACTCATCCTTATGTGCCTTATGTTTTTAATTTCTTTTGAAACGTTAATTATTGTTAAGGTGTTAGCCTCCCGACCAAAGACTGCTTTAGCTCAATAATCTTGGACTGAAATTAAGCCTCCAGTTTTCAAATGAAAACCGTAAGTTAACATGCAGAGAAACTAGTATAAAAGACAGGCGGTCAAACAGATAACAGATAACCTACTATAAACATTAACGTTTTCATTGCAAAGCTCATAAATACCAGATTTCACATGAAATAACGCGCATCTGTGACGGGGGCTGATATAATCCTATCTTGTAAATGTTGGAGATACCAAAACAACATACTAACCTTTGATATCGGTGATGAGAAACCTTTCTTGCAGTGGTGAGCCTTTTCCAGAGATTGATACTTTTACATTAATGTTCGTCTGCACGTTTCGGTAGCGTTCACGTGAACATCTCATGTTCGAGTAGACTTTATCTTTCTTGTCCCCAGACTTTTAGCAACGGTAAATATTGCGGAGAAGGCTCTGGAAACCAGGGCCCAGTTGCTCGAAGCATGGTTAGCGCTAACCCGGGTTAAATACCATGACAATCTATAGGTTTTAATACATCTTAACCAATGGTTAGCGCTAACCATGTTTTGAGCAACTCAGCCGAGACGCTGTTTTTTTAATAGCCATCTATCAGGGGCACCCGACGACAAGTTTCGGTAGATATCTGTTCGGTGGAGAGTAATTCGCCTTGAGCTTTCGGCGTCGATTAAAGAGTACACTCGGATTTTCTTAACTAAAACGTGGCCTAAACGATTCGAAATTGGAAAATCATAGCCCCTGAGGTTTTCGGAAAGGTTGTAATTGCTGTTTTTGGCAGTCAAAAACGTCATCTAGCATTTTCGGAAAGGAAATAGTTCCCTAGAAAGTTCGTGGAAAGTTCAATTCAGCTTGCATTTTCTCAAAGGAAGATTTTGTTCCCTAACATTTTCGGGCAATTAAAATTTCAGCTAGGGAATCCGAACAGATGAACTTCTTCTAGCTTATGAAAACATCGCTTTTCACAGACTTCAAACACCATAAGGTACTTAAAAATTCCTTTCTACAGCTTTTGGGTGATTAGGCTCGTTGGGTGCCCCTGATCTATGGTAATCTAACATCATAACTTAAAAAATAATAATAATGTGAAGAAAAGTCCGTGAAAGATTAACCTTTTACTTTGAGAGTAAAAATCTGATACATTTGTTGGGAGACTCTGAGTTCACTAAATAATTTTACGGTACACTAAAAACGTTTTATAGGGATAAGTTTACCGGAACTCGTGCATTCAAACATAGAACAAAGGGCGAGCGCCGACCAGTCTCCACATACTTCGCTCTAGAAGGACTTAAAACGTTTTTAGTAAACCGTGAAATGATTTAGTAAAACTAACCACCACCACCACCACCACCACCACCACCACCACCACCACTACTACTACTACTACTACTACTACTACTACTACTACTACTACTACTACTACTACTACTACTACTACTACTACTACCACCACTACACTACCATTACCACTACTAATAGTACTAATACTAATAACAATAACAATAACGATGACGATAACGATAACGATAACGATAACGATAATGATAATGATAATGATAATGATAATGATAACGATAACGATAATGATAATGATAATGATAATGATAATGATAACGATAACGATAACGATAACGATAATGATAATGATAATGATAATGATAATGATAATGATTTCTTTATTTATTTTTACTTTGCCACACCACTAATAACATTAGTTAATAACTAATAACATTATTACAATATATCAAATGGAACGTTTCAAGCTGCAAATAAAGTTAATACTTAAACACAGTATATGTAAAATTACTAATAGTTATTATCAATAAACGCCTTAAGTGCTTTTTTAAAGGAGACAGAGGAGGACGAGTTGACGACCTCGGTATTTAAGGAGTTATAAAATTTAGGTCTTTGGAAAAAAAGGGAAAATTGTTTGATGTGAGTCCGACAGAAAGGCAAACGATGTGAATGAGAGTTTCTTGTATGATACGAATGGATTTGTTTCTGTAAGGTAAATTTACAATCAAATTTTAAAGTAAGAGTACGGTTTTGATAGGAGTACATGAATAAACCTAGTTGTAATAGGTGTATGATTGGATCAGTATGTGCATAGAAATGGGTTTTAGCTATAGTTCTCACCACTCGTTTCTGTAGAATTACAAGACGAACAAGCTTAGTTCTGTGAGTAGAGGCCCAAACTAAGTTGCAGTAAAAAAAGTATGGATAGACTAATGAAAAATATAATGTTCGTAAAGGTTTTTTTCGACAGGTAGAAACTAGATTTACTAATTATTCCAATAGACTTTGAGACTTTGTTGGCCACAAGTGAGATTTCGGAATTCCAATTAAAATTTTCATCTAGGATTACTCCCAAGAAAACGGTTTCTTTTACCTGATCAAGTTTATGGTCATTTATTAAAAGTTGAATATCATAACTTGTACGTCTTTGACTTGGTTTAAATGCCATAAATTTATTTTATTAGATCTAATGAGAGCTTGTTAACTCTGAACCAAATTGACAACTTATTTAGCTCAGAATTCAGAATGTTAGCCAAGCAATCTGCATCCTTATGAGACAAAAAAACGTTGGTATCATCAGCAAATAATTATAAGATCAATATGTAATAATGTAGATGCATTGTTTATATCGCTGATGTAAAGCAGAAAACATAAAGGTCCTAAAATAGAAATATAACAACTGTATAACAAGCAAGGCTGATACTACGTGAAAAAAGTCGACTTCGCGAGACACCAACATGACCGAAACTCGATAAAGTAGGGCTTCAACCATGGACAGCTGTTTCGTCCTTATTGGGACTCGTCAGCATGCGGTGTAGCAGATTTAAAAGACGCCAGCTTCAACGCGAGCGCCAATAAATTGCACAATGAACCCGTTGACGAAACAGCTGTCCATGGTTACAGCCCTACTTTATCGAGTTTCGGTCATGTTGGTGTCTCGCAAAGTAGACGTTTTTCACGTAGTATCAGCCTTGCTTGTTACATGTATATTCCGATTTATTTTTTGACTGATTAGATTTCTTGTAGATCCTACGTTAACTTACAGCATTATCGTTGGCGGTCCCTTGCTTATTACTTTTCCTAAAATAGAACCTTGTGGAACACCACACGGAATATTGGTACGTGATGAAACATGACTGTGCATGATGTATAATTACGACTCCCAAGTAAAGACCACTCCAACTGTACAAATAATCATTATCATGGATCTTTATTTAAACACGGCAAAACATACTGGAAAGCTTAACAGCTTGTGAGGTCGTGCATAAATCACTAACTAAATAAGACTATAACCTATATACAAAAGATAAGGTGGAATAAGTATTAACACATAAAACCTATATACAAAGACTGAAAGCGCTTCTACTATAAAACACTATTCGTGAGGAACGGAGAGATTCATTCCTAACAGTTCAGGTTGCCGAAGTCAACGAAGTCTTTGGGCATACTACTTCAGTATGGCACTCAGCCCGTAAAAGATTCTGACGATTTTATGCAATTGCCCCCTGTATCCCGGGGGGGTGGGCATTAAAAAAATTTAATACGGGGAGGCTGCGCCCCGAGGTCCGACCCCTTACCCTTTTATATACCATTTTTGACAGAAAAGGTACCCCTTTCGTATGTAAATTGTAATGTAAATTGACCACCGTAAAGGGATTCGATTAGCTGACGTTTCAAGCGTTAGCCCTTCGTCGAAGCGAATCCGGAGGAATTGTGGGTTGTGTATGGTTTATATACAGAAAATGGAGCTACGCTATTGGTGGTAACATGGTAACGTGAAAAACAGGAATAAATTAATTGAATGAAAAGCGCTCGTTGATACCGTGGGGATTAAGAGTGCCAATTTGAAAGATCAGTTTTTGCTCGAGATTTTTACGGCTTTCCGTGGTACCTTGATGTAGGGAAAGGCCGGAGATCGACATGTGTTGTTTACAATGGTTAGGGAGATTAAAATGCCGAGCGACAGGTTTGGATGCGTCTTTGTCATCTTTCTCAACATCACGAAGATCTTCGAGAAGATCTTCGTGATGTTGAGAAAGATGACAAAGACGCATCCAAACCTGTCGCTCGGCATTTTAATCTCCCTAAAAAAACTGATCTTTCAAATTGGCACTCTTAATCCCCACGGTATCAACGAGCGCTTTTCATTCAATTAATTTATTCCTGTTTTTCACGTTACCATGTTACCACCAATAGCGTAGCTCCATTTTCTGTATATAAACCATACACAACCCACAATTCCTCGATTCGCTCCGACGAAGGGCTAACGCTCGAAACGTCAGGCAATCGAATCCCTTTACGGTGGTCAATTTACATTATCAACTCCGTTGATAAACCAAATTTTCGTGTTTTACCCCTTTCGTATACCTTCCATTGACAAATAGTACCCCTTTCGTATTCCTAAAACAGGAAGTCTTCTTGTCATTTTCATGTAGAGTTCAATAAATCAACACAGTACAGTCATAAGGTATTTGTGTTCCAAATATTTTAATGTAAGGCCAAATTAAATACCTCAATGATAGATTTCCCTACCCTTTCATATACCTGAAGCTTGAAAAGGGTACCCCTTTCGGGCGGAGCCTCCACGTATGGGCCGCCGGGCCTGTACCCTGTAGGATTAATAGATCCTGTAGATCATTTTTCTCGGATTATCCCTGTTTTTAGTTATGAAATTAGCTGTAGGTAATGGGTTTTACAAAAGTGTTGCTATTGTTACGCTTTCCACTTTTCCTGCAGATACGATGACAATAATGCTTGCTTCAGCGTATACACTTGATGAAGTCATTTCTTCAGTTTCAGATCGCAGCTATTTCCAAATGTATAACTATCGCGTCTGTGCATGCCCAATCCAACCGCAGTCTTACTGAAGCTGCTGTCAGACAACACTAGAAAGTCACTCTCGGCTAAGATGTAATGATCATGCAGAATCCCCATCATTCCTTCATCGGATGGATTTTCACCCTCCTGATAGACATCTAGATGTTCTAGTTTGTACTCGCCCGTGATAACTTTTCCTGGAAAGTGTTTCCTTGCATAATTTTTCACTTCAACGCTATCTGTCGCAAGAAACCACAAAGCTTGTCCCATTTTCGTGCGGCTCATGGGATGTAAAATTTTGCTTTCCACTTCGATCGCGCACGAGAAAAACGCCTGAAAATTAGAAACTCTCGTTTCATTTCTCCCAAATTGATTATCTCCAATTCGAATGTGAATCCCTATGACGAAATTTCCGTTTTCACGAAGAGATTTCCTTGTGTTCTCAAGGGCGTTTTGTAAACTCTTTGTTGGGCGGAAGAGATAATCGTATGCACATCCTATCATAGTATATCTGGGAGCACCTGGTAACAGTGGACGTATCTCCAATTCCTTCGCTCTTTTCATTAGAAATTTGTTTTTCCGCATGGCATACCGAGCAAAGAACACGATTGATGTGGCTACTTCTACAGGTTTGTCGAAATACTCCTCGACGTTTCTCTTTCTCATCCAAGCGAGAAATTTCAACGTGTTTTTTGCCAGCCATCCGTCACGAACTTTGACTTCCTCACCTCCAGTTCTCCAGTAATGTTTGCGGGTTTCCAATTGTGGAATGGAAAAATTCCATTCGATTCTCGCGGGCTTCAAGAAAAGCTCTAAGGGCTTAGGTGCCTGCCAGTCGATCAAAAAAGCCCTGTTCGTCAGAACGGCTAAATAGAACAGGGACACCAACGCGTAAACGCGATTGCCATATCCACAACAGCCACCGTTTTTCAGAGGGCAAGAATAAACCAGAAACTTTGGCTCTGCTCTTCCGCTGAGAATGTTCTCGTGGAGTTCTTGATATCTGGATTGCCAGTTCTTGCCACAGATGTTTGGAGGACTGTGTGTGTCTTGATTGAGGCGGGAAGTTTTAGGACGAAAAGCCAGCACGCTATTCGTGTTTCTGTCTGCAAGTTCGAAGGAAAATAGTCTTCAATAAACATTGCTATGTCAAGAGAGACAGAGATTAGAGACAGAGAGAGAACCATCCAGTTTGCAGGTTAAGACATGACACTAATAAGTGGATGTTATTATTTCAATTCAAAACCTCATTAATAATTCATGAAGGAAATAAAAAAAGAAATTAAATGTTTAAAGAGGCAGTATCATGGAATTATCCCACATTTCGACGAAAAATTTAATAAATAAAGTTTCAGAGGTCTTTTCATTCATGACTTGCTTTTGGATCACTAGTGAGATGAAATCAAGTAAATTGTTAAAGAAGAAACAAACCACACTAAGTTTTTTCCAATTTCATCTCTGACGCAAGGGAAGAACTTGAAAACGTCGGCCCGACTTTTTCAAGTTAGCACTGATTCATTTGTATCCTAGCTATGCGTAACCAAAAAAGATTTTTAAACCGTTTTCCTGAGCTAAAATAGCCGTTTTTGAAGAAACTATGGCTATTATTTTTCGTTTATCATGGCAAAACGGGTCTCCTTTTGATTCCAGAGTTTAACTAACAGTCCATGATACCGTCCCTATAATGAGTGTCTTATATCTGATATAGAGACGGCTAAATTTTACGTAAGATTTTCAGGGCAAAAATAACCCAGAATCTAAATATTAGTGTACGAATGTACACCAGTACAGTGCGGCACAGTGGGGTAGAGAGCGTTTTACATTTTGGTACAGTAAAGCTTTTGAGGGCGTTCAATAAATTCGCAATTCGTGTTTTATCATTGAAGTCCCAAAACACTCTCCTACTCATTTATTAACCACTACTTAAAGAAAACACTTTTACCTGTACCACACACCTTAAAATACCAAGAGACAATCTGTTGTGATAATCCTAGTGTAAAAGAAAAAACCTACCTTCTTTTTTTAAGTAATTGGTTATAGCGATAGTATTAGGAAAATAAGATACAAAGCAATTCGGCGCATTATTTATCTCACCTGAGATTTTTGCAGTTTCCGTCGTTGTTGCTTTATAATGGATAATAAAAATCACGCCCAATAATCCACCACAAAGAATGAAACATCTCAATTGGCGGGAAAGACGCCGTTTCATGTCCCTTAGTTAGGCTGCTTTCTAACGCTGACTGCTCCACAGAGTAATTTGACCCTGGAAAATAATAGAAATTGTTTGAATCCTTTCGGTTATATCGGCTCTCACATGGTATAGCTCTCTTTGGAAAAGACTGGGACCGAGAGCCGAGCAAGCGATTGAGGGATTTGGGAGCTTTAGCAACGAGGACGGCAATGAGACCGCCACAAAACAATAGGCTTATTGAGCAAAAACAATAGCTCTGCACGTACGTTTTACATTTTGTTACATTTCTTTCCATTTCTCTGCAAAACAACAACGTGGACTGACCAAATTTTAGGTTTTTAGGCACCGATTATGATTTGGTGCCCACTGGTAGTGGAAGCCGTATGCAAGAAGTCATGGATAATTTGGAGACATGGGTGGTCAGGAACAAAATGGAGATTAACTTCAAAAAGACCAGAGAGAGGTGGATCTGTTTTCGGAAAACACCTTGTCAAGCCCCAAGCTCTATTAGTTTGGGAAACGAGGTATTAGAGAGAGTGGATGCATTTAAACTGCTCGGAGTGCACGTGCAGAGTAATCTTAGGTGGAACTCACATGTAAATGACATTCTCATTTAGCAGAGCTAGTAAAAGATAATATTTCCTACGAGTGTGTCGGAAGGCCAATTTACCTGCAGAAGTGGGCCTACCTACATATCTGACCAAGATACGCTCATTGTTAGAGTATGCAGTTATAATTATTTATTTTACTTATATTCTAGCTCAGCTTTTTATCGTATAAATATTATATTATAATATATCAATATTATATATTTAAAAGAGGCATAATAGGTCCTATTCATTGAGGGCTCTTGGTATGTATTACTTTTGTATTTCTTTACTAAACGCAGTAATAAAGTACTATTGACACTATTGTTTGAAGGGACGCGCTTTGTGAAGAAACAATCGCTCCCCCCCCTCCCCCCATCCAACAATCCCTCTCGCAGCAATCTAGATCCCAGGCTTTTTCAACGTGAGTTCCTCTCAGCTATCATGTGATCACGCACAAGGAAGAGTATTTCATCAGATATCCAACACTGAGATGTGGGTTGAGAAAACGGGGCACAACCACGAGGTGTTTCGATATCTCAAGAAACAATATTTCGAGTCTTTGATATAGCCTTTCAAGCGACTAACCATTATTGAAGAAATTCCGCTGTCCTCACTATGTACATTAAAAGGCCCGGCTAAATGTTATCACATTGTTATATGACACGTCTAAGGCCCGATTCAGACGCCGTAACTTTCATGAGCCGAACTTAATTCGAATTTGGACCGACCCAAATTAACAAAATTACGCCTGTTAATTCAAATCGGGACGTCGAACTTCATTTGCTGTTCCACAGGCGTTCCTAATACAGTATGGGTTTCAGTTCCAGTTCCAGTTTTGAGGAAAACTGCTTAAATATATATAATATAATAATTTATGCCCTAGGTTCGGCGTCTGAATCAAAGCCGTTCCAAAGTCAAAATTTCCACCTCATCCAGGCGAAAAGAACGCCTGAGCCGTTCCAAATTAAAATAGCCGTTCTTAATTGATTCAGATGCCGAACTTTTCATGTGCTTAATCGAATGCATTAGGATTGGCTCATGAAAAGTACGGCTTCTGAATCGGGCCTAGCAATTGTGATATAACAATGTTAGACGCGCGGATAAACGTCATTAATTATTGTTAAAACTCAGCCAAAATGTTTGATCGACAGCAAAACATTCATCCGACAAAATGCCTTGGTTCTTGGTCAAGCATCATCTAACATGAGGTGCTAAACTTTGATGAACCACCAAATTGTTGTATAACAACGTCAGGACGTTTAGCGGGGTCCTTTAATAGCCGACGCTGTTAATTCTTGCATTGTTAATTAGTTTCTTAGTTTATTAGTTACCTTGACAAACTTAATTGACAAATATTGATTATTAATGGCTTCACGATGACAACGAAATGTAAGGATTTTTCGGTAGCTTTTGCTTGTCTGTTAATAAGCAATTAGAAGTTCGTTCAGCCCTACCTTCTAGTTTTTACTGAAGTAATTCAGTGGTGATAGCGATAGTATTTAGGAAATAACATACAATATAGTTTACTTTCCTATGGGTTTGTAAATGCTGTTGAGCAGAAGTTAACATCGAAGCCCGGATAATAATTCTTCTTCAGTTATTGAGAAAAAAAGAAGTGACATTTTCTCCACTGAAATGTTCGAGAACGTTAGTGAAAAATTGTTTGAAGTGGTGGCATTCGATGAGAGTGTGTGGCATCCCTAATCATAGTTATTGTAGATCGTAAGACATCCCATTGAGATCAAAAACATATGAGCAGCTGGGGGATTATGTTGCTACCGTGGAATGAATGCTGAAGTTAAGCGCGTGTCGCAATAGTTTAAAGTCACGGCTAAAGATTTTGCCAAAGTCAATCGTCATTCTGCGTGCTTTTGTAAATATTCATTATCCTCAAGCAAATTTGTATTTATAGTTCATTTATACTTTATATATTATTCCTTTTGTATTTATATGTATATTTTTTCCTTTAATGTACTTTTGAGGGTCGTAAGTTAGAAAACTGTACAAGCTATTGTGTTGTTGTTGTTGTTGTTATTCTACATGCTACCACAATTTGAAATACCTCCCTACTGAAACTAAAAACATTTAATTATCGCTCTTGGAATTTGTCAAAGAAAGCAACTTATACTCGTTTGTCATACCATTGACCACTAATACCGGATTTAAGAGCAGACACGTTTTAATAGTTTCCTATGATGCTGAATGATACTTACCTTTTGAACCGAACTTGAACTTGTTCTCTGTTAACTCATCTAATTCACGGGCACTATTCAAGTTCCAGTGACTTTTGTGATACTGCCGTAGCGGTAAAGCTTGATAAAGGAGCGTTAAAACATCTTAAGCTATATTCTTCAAGTAATATAAGAGATTTATTTTAGGTTTGCAATGCAAATATCTATTGTGAGACTAAAAACTGTTCACGCAGCCCCTTAACTGAACTTGAAGCCGATATCGTAAATATCGCCTCGCACGATGAGGATCAATACTCTAAACGTGTGATCTTCTTTCAAGAAAAGGAAGACATTTTATTGTACTTATGATTAAAAAAATTACCTGGAAACAAGAGACAATATTACATCAAAACTCTTGTTCAGTCTGATTCATTGCTCAGTCCAGGTTGGCAAAATAGTTATGACAATGAGTTTTTGTTCCGTTTTTCCACTCAAGTCTTTTTTCTTTTTTCATTTCCCTGTGGTTTATTTTAAGCTACATTAATAACATCTAAAGTAGTCTACATCGCTACCATACGGTGCAGCTGTTTCTAATACAACAGTATCTTTTCTGACCCTCTTTTCTTTCATTGAACATGGAAAACAATTAAAAGGTTAAGCTTTTAACCAGTAATAAACCAATTTTTAATTCAAGTTCGCTCTGATAATGAATGATTACCCGGTTAGTTGGGGAGCCAATTTGTTTTCTTTGGGAAGACGTAGTTTTTGATAGATTTAAACTAAACAACAAACCACAGAAAATAACAGGTAGATGTGAAGACCAAGGGCATTCAACGCGACAGCCGCGCCTGCTGTTCTTTTACACTTGGAACGAGTTCTTCTTATAGTCTTCCGGGTCGAATTCTGTAGAAAAAACCGCAGACAGCCCTTTCTGGTCTGTTTTATTACCACTGCACAGGAATACCATACCGACTACATCAATTACAACCCATTTGAATTGCCCACATTGGAGAAGACTGGGACCGAGTGGCCACGCAAGTGATTGAGGGATTGTTTTGGGGGTGGGAGGCGTGTTGCAAAAAGACAATCGCTCCCCCATCTCCTAACTGGTAAGTGTGAACGGCCCCTGAGATTAGCCTCCCTATCTGCACCCTACCTCGAAGAAAAAAACAGAAACCAAAAAATCTTAGAAACAAGCGACGAAAGAAATATACGATGCCAAAACAAATAAAAAGAAAACAACATCAAAAACAACAAACTAAAAAAATCAAACCAAAACACAGCCTTTTCGCAGTAGCTCACTTTGGAAAAGACTGGAATCGAGTGTGCCGCGTGAGGGATTGTGGGGTTGTTTGGCGGGCTCGATTGTTTCTTTGCAATACGCGTCGCCCAAACAATTTGCGCGGCCTCTCGGAACCGGTAAGATGAGTTCATTCGCTCCAAGGATAACAAAAACACATCAAAGTAATGTATTCTAACGCGTTTAATTTAGAGATTATACATATTCGTGACTACAGTCTGGTCCAGTTTACACCACCCAAATCGAGAAAAAATTAGGAAGGTGAAAAATTTTACAGGTATGTACAACAGTTCCCTTATAAAAATAATCCCTACTAATTTACACAGCTCATTCAAAAACGTCACCCTTGTGCTCTGATGCCTAAGTATTAATTTGGTACACTTATCAGAGCAATATTGGGAGAAATTTCTAAATATCAGAAAAAGAATTGTTCGCTATCTACAGCATGTTACCCCTGGTACTAATCTAGGAATAACTTAATCCGACTTTACACAAACAAGCCCCTAATTTCTAACTTGTTTTAGAATCTAGTGAGAATAATTCAGCTGTATGTTGACCTTATATTATATGTAGTGGCATAATCGTCGCAAGAATGACCCGGGAAAGTGTCGCGATATAACAAGAGGACGTAAAAGGACGAGCGCATGTTTCACAAAACAAGAAATTTGAACTCTTTGGATCTCATATTCGTATTAAAATAGGGGTCAAGGTAGAACCCCTGGGACCCTGCAACAGTTCGGTCACTGAATACAAATCACTGCTGTGTATCTCGTCACTGCATTTTTCCCGTTACGCTGAATGGTTCATCAATCCTAGTCAGTTGCGAGCATCATAGCAAAATTGTAATAAAGTATAGGCAATCGCTCGACCTTGAGTGCTATTCGTGATTGATAGGTACGAGTGATGTTGAAAATTCTCGAAACTGCGCAATCCTTTGGGCGAGTGCAATTTGAGAACTTTTAGAGCAGTTTTCAATTGAGTGTCGTAAAACCAAAACCAAAACCAACGCAATTACTCCAGCCAATCACAACAGACCGAAACAGTGCAATGAACCAATCAGAATTCGAAGTAATTACAAGTAATCGGCGCACAGCGCGGGAAAATACGCGCGTGCAAGTCGCGATTGGATTTGGTTTTAGTTCTCATTGGTTAAGAAAGTGGCGCGAATTTTGCCAGCCAATCACAGAACGAAGCAATGCAAAACCAAAGCCAACGCAATTTACTTTCGACGCTCAGTTGAATCATGGGACATTCATTGAATCATGTATTTTCATTGGTCCGTATGACCTGTAGCTTCTTTTGTTATCAGCGCCAGGGGTGTTATTTGTGTTGTTTTATCTTTTGTTTCATTCTCCAATCAAAGAACGCGCCTGGAAAGCTACAGGCTCTCTCTGAGAACTTATTAATCAGGAATTGTACGACAAGGTCGTGCGATGTTTTATTTATTTTTCGCTCAATTAGCACAGTTTTTAATCTATCGTGTACTTTACTAAATTATGCCAATTAAGCATTCCAGAGAATCGCAATGTCAGATTAAGTCTTTTCGTCTAATTTCACCCATCAAAACTTTCAAATCTGCGGCACATTTGGCTGCGCTCACGCGTCGTTGCCATGGAAACTTAAGAAGTACTTCTACCGAATACAATTTGGGATTAATTGTACTGGTCTCTACCAGAGCCTGTAGCTTTCCAGATGGGGTCTGTGAGTGGAGAATGAAACGATAGATGATACAACACAAACAATACCCCCAGCCCTGATAACAAAAGAAGCTACAGGTCACACGGACCAATGAAAACAGAGGTCTGGAAAAGGTGCAGGATTACACAGAAGACTACAAAGACAACGAACCACTTTACTCCTCTGTATTGCCAGGCAACGGTGAATAGAAAATACTAAGGGCCTTTCGTTTAGCGTTCACTGACGAAGACATAACGAAGGCGAACAGCTGTCGCCCACTAAAATGTAGCCATGACGGATGAAGCTATAATGGCAAACTGGCTGAAATTAGTAACAGTCAACATGTAAAAAAGGTTCAAACGTACCGTAAAATGAAAACTCGATTGTCTGAAACCTTTTGTTTCCTAGAAGGCAGGTTCTGATGGTGGAAAAGATGCGATCGTCTCAGGTAATCAAGTGCAAACGGGCGCATTACGGTTTAGAGAATAGAAAAACTTTTTTTCTTTACTAAATGTAACGGTATTTCCCGGTAAATCTACCTAACCTGGAACAAACAAGTTCCATTCATTTTATTCTTTCTGTCTGGACCGAAACGAGCACAGCCTACTTAGGTTACAGAAACTTGGCCCCAGCACGTAAGAAAGGAACGGAAATTTCACAATGTTGTCATGATACGTTTTAATGTTACAACAACTTCGCTAGTTGCTGCTGAATTTCCAAAACGTTTTTCCCTTAAAACTTCCGCTCCATTCGACTCATCAACCAGCATTTCAGGAATGAGAAGCGCTTACTTTTTCCCGCGCTTGGGACGGGCCGCCAGTTTCCCGCGCTTGTCACCGGTCGTAAGTTTCCCACGCTTGGCACGGAGCCGCCAGTTTCCCGCGATTGATACCGGTTACAAACTCCCCTGCGCTTGGCGCCGGTTGCATCTTTTTCGGCACAAGTTCTGATCGGTTCTTTGTACTAATTGCCAGTGAATCCAGTCAGAAAAACAAATTCAGTTGCCACTAACTGCTAGCAGATTATATCAAAGAAGGTATTTTGCCCACCGCGAAAGAAGCCAGTGGTACCCTCCCACCCAGAGAAAGACAAAATAAAAACTTTTTTCTGTCCAAAATATGTACACTGCCCTAAACCCTCCGCTGAACTAACTAATGAATATATTAGTACTTTAATAAAATACGGTCAAAAATTCCTTAGCTATTCGCACTAGCTTTCTGTTGTTAAGGAGACGTCATCTAATCCTCTTCTTCTTGGCCTTAGACCTTGCCGCTAAAGCAACAAAGAAAAACAGAAAATGAATAACAGGAACATGTAACGACGTTTTTCGGGTGAACGTTTCACTACAAGAAAACTATGCTAGTGGCTATTACTGTCATTAAGTTTTTTTGTCATCAGTTTACAGCAGTCCAAAGGAGTAGCGAAAATAAAACCCCTGAGTACGAATCCACGGAAGAGAATTTGAAGATAGCGCTCTCTGTTGCTGAAGCAAATAAATAAATACTTGATAAAGATTTGCTTTTTGTTAAGCTGAAGCTTCTAACAATAACAACAACGAAAAAAACTCTTCTTCATGGCTTTGTGTATATCGCACTTCTTGTACGAGTCTAATGCAATATCGCGAAATATTTAAAATGAAAATTACACCGGCCAGATTTTTATAAATTCTAATGCTCGCGTCGGAAAACTGAAAAAAAAATTCCTGAATGGGTATTTAGTGTGTATTTCCTGAACAAGAGAAACTATAATTCTCACGCCTACGTTTTCACAATTACCACGGCAACAATAACAAAATAAAATAACAGTCAACTCACCTTGCCTTCCTCGAAGACGTTCTCTCTAAAATAAATTAGCAAGAAGCAAACTCGTGAGAGTAATACAGAAACATGAAAATGGAAAGGAGCGACAAACCAAGCCATTTCCTTTGGGACTTAACGTTTCAAACTCAATTGATTTCAGTCCACTGTTCAAACATTTTAGGTCGAAACTTCTGACAGTTACTGATGTGTATGTTTTTCATATATTCATTCTCATATATTGATCACTCACGGCTATATTACGAACCAACTAAATGACCAGCTCCCAGTTGGCTTGTTTGCTCAGCTGGTAGAGCGCTTCGTGGGTTCGAGTTCCGTACATGCCTGCAATTTTTTTTAGGCTTTATTTTCACTACTACTTAAGTAGTGGTCATAACTGCGATGTTCATTCACATATTCAGTTTTAATCAAGATAAACCCTGCTAGAAACAGTTGATCAACCAAACCATTCAAGAACATTTTTTTTTCAATGAAACAATAGCTAAGTGTTTCAATATCAGCTTTACATACCGTTTCCAGTGCCTCCAGTGCTTCGCTTATCGCTTGCTCTAAACCAATCCTTGTTTTCTTGGCCCTAAAACAAAATAACAAGTCTTGTTACACACCCTGAAATCTCAATTTTTTTTGGCGATAAGAGGAGAGTGGTACACGCTAAAAGATATTAAGTGATTTCCAACACTAGGCAAATTAGACCTGACTTCTGATTGCTTGTTGTAAAACTAAACTTCACTCCGAACCGATTTCATATTATTACTGTGGGAAATCATAGCCAGGGTTCCTTTCGTCTTCAAAAGTCCCTTTAGGGTCTAAATTGCAGACAGTCCCGATGTCTAAGGGGACATCAAAGCCATGCGACGGTTTCACCATTTACAGATGTCAGAGTACATACATACATCACATTATTTACCCTCGGATTTTAGAGTAGCTTGTGCAGCTAATATCTCCGAGCATAGATTTCGTCCTTAGTAATTTCAGTTATAGCGGAGCTCCGGCGGAGCACCATACTTATAGAAACCCGTCAACTGCTTTTCTCATGGTAAAAATGGCTAGCGGTATTGCTCGTGGGCGCGTACGCACGACGACGACGAAGTCGCCCAATAATTAATAATATTCTAATAATAATCATAATAATCCAACATGGCGGCCATATTCCAGCTGATCACCTAGTTTACAGCGTAGATCTTTGATATAGGGCATCCGTGTCATGGCTAATTGACACCTGTCAAAACAAGGTTTCCGCTGACCAGTATCACGTGACCATATCGCGGGCTCAAGTTAGAGCTCATCGAGGTCCGCTGTTTTTTTGAAGTTGACCGCTGGCCAGGTAATGGTTTACAATTGGATCGCAGGCTCAAGTCAAGTTAATTTAACCAAAACGAAGACACCCAAGCCACAACGAGGCTTAATATTTCGCGCGCTTTCTGCGGCTCGAGATTTCACATTCAGTTGGTGTCTTCATTTTGAGCAAATCAACATCATCTTCGAAGTTCAGTTTCTGTCTCTTAATTCGCATAACTGAAGGGCATAAAAATCAAGAACAACTTAAAAGATACTCCGGAAGGTGAATTTTCAACTGGAAAATGGAAGAGCAAAAGGTTGTTCGCAGGAAATTCTTCAATTTTTGGATCCACTTCTATGGGGCCCGGATTGTGTGGTTGAAAAACAAAATGATTTAACGCTTCAGGGCTTGTTCACTTTACCGCGACATCTTGCAGCTCACCAAGAAAGTTCTTAACAACTCACCGGCATTAATGGCAGGAACGAGTAGCTCACACTTGGTGGAAGAAGTTCTTTCTTTGAACAAACCGTTGGCTATTTTTGTAGATGCGTGTTTTTACTATAGTGGATCGATGCGTATTTTCAAGTGGTAGAAAGCTCGACAACACAGGTAACTTAAATAAATTGAAGCTTAGCATTTGGTTTAATCGTTGTTAATTTTGTTCAGGAAGGAAACTTGTATTTCTGTCTCGACTGGATATAAATAACAGTCCACTCGTTTTGGACACAAAGAGTAGCTAGTCGAATTGTTTGTTTGTTGTTTTACAAGCGAACGAGTGTTTTCCTCCGCTTGGCTGACTGCACATGTTTTTCGGCGTCTGTGTTTCTGCAGTGTTAAGAACTGAAAGAAACGTTTGCCCTTATGTTATTAACACGTAATCGCAATGAATCCTCGTAAAATTAAGGATTAGTATCACTTATGTTTTGCGCGATGAGGGCAATTTCAGCAACTTTCTGAAAACTGGCACAAGTGATATTTACTCGGCCCCATGCGATTACCTATCCAAACTATCAGGATTGTTTTAGTTTTTCTCTTTTCTACGACATTTAAGCTATGTCTAAACTTAACGTACTATGAAATATGTTTGTTAAGTCCCGGCTAAAGGATCAAACATTTTCTTCCATTATCGTGTTTGTCAAGCATAACGTTTGGTGGCTAAACGCAAAACAATGTTTGACCAAACACGGGACCAAGTGAGTCCAAAAAAAATGATTTTTGCATATTATTGCTGAAATTTTCGACGTTACGTGGCTCATTTGGTTGCTTTTTACCGTTTGTGCACGATTTGTTTGTTGAGGTGGCTAAACGATCAAACATTTGTTCGTAGTGCGAAATTTTGGATGAACACGTTTGATTTCGATCAAACATGGAAAGCCATTTAATGCACTATTGTGAGAGGTGGCTAAACCGTCAAACATGCTCGTCCAACGATGTTGGATGAAAATATTTGATCATTCTGTGATTGCTAAATTTGTTTTTGAACAAACACCAGGGGCACCCAACGACAAGTTTCGGTAGATATCTGTTCGGCGGCGGGTAGTTCGGCTAAGGCTTTCGGCGTTGATTTAAGAGTGTACTCGGATTTTCGTAAGTAAAACGTGGCCTAAAAAATTCGTAATGTGGAAATCATAACCCCTGAGATTTTCGGAAAGCTCGTTATTGCTGTTTTTGGCAGTAAAAAACGTCAGCTAGCATTTTCGGAAAGAAAAAAAGGTTCCCTAGAAAGTTCATTTCAGCTAGTATTTTCTCAAAGAAAGATTTTGTTTCCTAAAAATTTCGGGCAATTAACATTTCAGCTAGGGAATCCGAACAGATCAAAGTTTTCTAGCTAACCAAAACATCACTTTAAACAGACTTCAAACACCATAAGGTACTTAAAAATGCCTTTCTTGACCGCTTTTGACTGCTTTGGCTCGTTGGGTGCCCCTGAAACGCACGCGTCGAATGTATTGTTTTCTTGTATTGTTTTGATGTTTTTGAACCGCGGTCAATTCCCGTTGACTGCTCTAAACATAAAATATTGGCGCAAGGAAAGCCGTGCGGTGTTCTTCAATACCAGTAAAAAAATAATAATAGTGGAGCTCCGCTTTTAGGCTTGGCTAAATCTATATATTACATGTGCCCGTCTCGATTTGGAACTGCGACGTCGTGCTATGAAGCTTGGCGTTCACGTAACCTACCCAGAACATTCCTGCATAAGTGAGGATACTCTCCTATCAGTGTAGTATTTGCGTAGCATGTTCCACGCTCTCAGATATTTGGGGCGAACGAAGAGCGAAACACGAAACAACGAGCGAAGAACGAGGGAAGAAAATCGCGCGGGGACTGGGGGAGACTAAATTTTCTTCGCTCGTTCTGGCGCGCTCGCCCCAAAGATCTGAGAGCCTGCAACAGGCTGGTATTTGCGCAGCTGGCGGCGTTGGTGCCAACTGACGGAGCTGCGAGGCCGCGAGGAGAATGGGAAGAAAATGCTGCCTGATCTTTCCCCACACGCAAACAACCTGTCATTTGTGCAGCGAACAATGTCAAACTGTCAACCATCTTTTCATCTTCGTATAACCTTACTTGTATTTTTTCTTTCGAGCTTTGTCGTCGAGTGTCCGTAGTCCTTCAGAAAGTGTTTTGAGCCTGTCTACTTCAACTTGGCTAAACGTGTGATCACCAAACCACATTACCCAGCGCTGAAAAAACATAACACAACAAATTACAGTATTAGGATAATTAAAGGGGTGCATTCATTTGGCAAAATTTCCGCCTATTACAGATTAAGAGGAATCTGGAAATTTTTCAAAATGGTACTGATGGCATCGTCTCAATTTTAACAGCGGTTTTAAAACTAAAAAAGGCATGTTTCGTTGCGACTCAAGGCGATTTGATAGGTGAACGGCGTTTAACAATTTGGGTTGGCCAGGTTAAAAGCACTTTTGTTAAACCATAGGACACCATCGATCGTATGGTATTAAACATCTGGAAAACGAACTGTGTTCAAAAGAAGTCTAGTGGTAAATGTTAAGCCTGGTAAAGAAAAGGAACATGTATTATTCAGCGAATGTCACAGGCAAACTCAGAAAAAAAAAAAGAATTCCCGAGTTCTCTTGTCTGAACTCTAACCTAAGAACTTTTGACTACTTGCTCGGATGCTTTCCGAGAATGCGTGCGTCGCTCACTGAATAATACATCTTTGAATCCAAACCTTGTTTCTACACTATTTTCTTTTGGCGGACTGAGGGGGTCGGGGGGTGTCATTTCTTACCTTTCCATCGTCCGGACTCGCCTTTCCCACTTCGCTAGCATCCACCACTTTGCCAGGCCAGGAAGGAAGGCCACGAGCCTGGGCCCACACAACATCGCCGATCTCAAACTGAGGTCTGATGTTCGGTATGTGAGGCTTCTCCAGGTACGCCTGCTTACTGGTTGTATTGGGCGGTACGGGAATTGTCTTGACTGGTAGATACGGCTCCTGGCTGACCATTGGTTCTGAAAAGGTTTCAACAATAACGTAGGTAGGACTAGTTCTTTCGTCTTCGCGATTTTTGAGAACGAGGAAACGGCTTCTTTAAGAGAGGCGACGCTAGACATGTTTCCAAATCTACAAAATCCACACTTTTGAGACTCGCCTCTTACGTTACAAGGTTTCGATCATAGCAAATCGATAGTGCCTGTTGTAATGCTTTCTACATCGGCGAAATTTGACGACAATTTTCTTCAGGCGTCCGTGAACACCGTGCTCTCTTCTGATAGGTTCTCTTAAATCTTCAAACATCTAACGCAAATCCTAGATTCTGCCTCCACGAAATTTCAACTCAAATTCAGGGATGCTACACACATCAACTGGAGAACCCCAATCTAAACCAACCGAAGTCATTCATGTCAACTTAACACTTAACGCATTGTTAATTTTTACGTCTTCCTTCTTTGCTATGAATTTCTGTATGTAATTATAGTTAATTAAGCATGCTTCTCTAGGTTGTTATAAATTCAAACAGTTTTTCAAATACTGACGAAGATGTGAATCACATCGAAATATGTTTTACAAATTTAAAAAAAACCTCATTATCTTTTCAAAAATCGCGATTCATTTGCTGCTTTCTCGACCATTTTATCTGGGGTAGCGCAAAGTGAAAGCGAGAGGAAGTGCTTTTCAAGCACCTGCCTTCTCTAGTTTTGACAATAGCTTGCAAAATTTGACATCATCATTAGCAGCCCCACTTTTTCGTTGAACCGTCCTAATTTACTCCTTACCGCGAAGTTCTTCATTCCGGTTGCCTGAAATATCTCCATTATAAACCGAGTGAGACATGTGCTGGTCTGTGATTGGCTGGATTCCAGCTGGCGTTGCCTGGCTGTCAGTGGAGTTAGCTACCGATGTAAAGTCACAAATCACACCACAAGCACAAAATATTCAAGCAAAAGTGGAACACATAGATCTTTGAAATACGAGGGTCGAAATGAAAGCCCCTGAGCAAGCTGTTTCTTACGCAGTACAAAGCGGTTCTATCCTGAAGTGCGGCCATTCCGACAAAAGCTAGTGAACAGTTCTTTCCTGTGGTGCTGTTTATTAAGCTATACCAGGTGTTAATTTTTGATTCCGCGGGTGAAATCCTGAAGGTTGACCATTCCAACAAAAAGCTACTGATCAGGGCCCGGTTGTTCGAAACCCGATTAACCCTAATCCAAGATTAAAAATTAACCAAGGAGTTTATTTCTCTATCCACAAACGTTGTTCAGTGTTGATATTCTGCAAAAGTTTAGATTAGATGACGTCAATCCTGAAAAGCGAATAGCAGCACAGGGAACTTTCATCCAAACGTTAAAAACCGCAACCAAAATTTACGCTAATCTTGGATTAAGTTAATCAGCTTTCGAACAACCGGGCCCAGTAATATTTACTGTTTAGTATGCTGTAGTGGGTGTCTCTTAGTTGTGAGTCTGAGGTTGAAATCCCAGCGTCTCACAGTTCAGTAACCCGTGTCACGGGGTACTGAGCTCTTCTCTTCCGTAGTTTATTATGCTGTAAAATGGGGGCTAACTTCAGAGTTTCCTAATGAAATTTTTTAAAGTTATTTTAAAGCTGGATTATTTCTTTGGATCCCTTTGGAAGCGATGGGAATTTGAATTTTCAGATTGGGAAGGAAAATCAAAGGGCATACTTACATTCATTGCTTTCATCATTTTGATCAGAGTTTTTTAACTTGCCACAGGGTTCATTGTTTACGTTTCCTTCCCCTGCTTTTTCATTCACAGGGGAAGGCTGATCGTTTTTTGGAACCGCAGAATCATTTAAGCCATCATCTTCGTCATTTTCCTCTTCCCGCTCGGGACTGCAGAAGGCCTCTATAGCTTCACAAGACCTCTTCAGACCCAGAAGGGGATTAGCTTCATAATATGCTGACTCGTCAAATTTTGTCTTTTTCGCAGGTTCACTGATGTCATTATAAGGTCTTTTCAAAGTACTGGACATTTCAGACGATGTTTTTACTTGATGGCCTTCAAACGTACCAAATGATTGGCTTCCAACACAAACACTCTCCGCACCGCTTTTCAGCGTCGCTAGGGGCGAACTACTCTTTCTAGATCCTTGACAGGCAGACAGCCCCTGAGTGGGAAGTGGCATTGGCAGCGGTGAGTTCAGCGGTGACGATACTCCAGGATGTCTTGGCGACTGGCTGCAATTTGAGGCAGATATTTTCAATGCCGTCCCCGAAGAGCTTGATTCCACAAAGCTGGTCCTGCTGGATACACATGATCCTGAAGTACACGAATTTGTTATGCTAGAGTGCCCCAAGCTGCTAGCACCATTACTGCTGTTGTTGCTACTGCCGCTGTTGTTACTTTCTGGAGTGCTGCACCTTCTGTGACCGGCTACTGCAGGACCAGATCCACTTCTGCTTGCACTGCACCATGACGGCAGCTGTTGCGCCGCACCTGATGAATCCAGTGGACGTTGATTGCCATGACTTACACTTGTGTGGCTGGGTGGCGAAAACGCACTTCCAGGGTGGGTGTTAGGAGCACTCTGCGACTGACTTACCCCACTGGGGTTGGCTACAAATGGTACTGCAGTGATGCATAACCCAGCGCAGCACATCCCCCGTGAGAATCAGCATTAGACCCAGGGGTGTACTGATGAGAGGTGGTCACTGACGTAACAAAACTGCAGGAGGGTGAAGTAGAGGATGACGTCGTCGACGGATTCGTACTCGCAGCCGAGGCGGCAAAATTCACGGAAAATGGGAAACGAGGATTGTTGATTTGACCAAACGCGACATACGGCATGGCAGCAACAACAGCTGTTTGAGGATGCGTGTTGGCTGATCCAACATTACTGACAGTGGAAGTCTGAGACGGATGTGAACCCGGTTTCACAGTGTTCATGGGGTACTTAACAGTGTAGTCGGTAAGATTTAGTATCGTTGGTCCCATCTGCCCATTCCCACCAGCTTGAGAATGCATAGCACTCATCGGCACCATACGCTGAGCGGCAAACTGCACTGGAGTGTTCCCTTGGACGGCACTCCTAGGTACAAACGGCGTGTACGCACTCGCCAAATGAGCCAGTGTCTGGGAAAATCTGGGAGCTGCAGCCGGAGCAATGGGCACGAATGATTCGAATGCAGCAGCAATTGCTGCATTTTGATTATTATAGGGGTACGACGCCACTGAGGCAGCAGCCACTGCTGTGGCTGATGGAGACGTTGCTGTTGTTGCAGCAGACTGGGCTGGAGGATTTGACGCGGACTGTGTTATCGTAGTAGGCATCACGATACCAAGCATATAAGGGTTGGTAGCGTACAAGGCTTGAGGGACAGCTCCAAGGGCATTAGACGATGCAGCTTTGCTTGCATTAGTTGCAGCAAGAAATGTTGCTGGTATGGCGCCTTGGTAAACTGCCCCATGAAGGTATGTTCCTTTTAACTGGTTCGAATCCACATTCATCTGGAACACTTGGTTTCCACTTCCTTGGAAGAATACCCCTCCCTGGCCTTGAGAGGCAGTGAGCTGCAGTGATGGTATCTGCTGCGTTGATTGAACTGTGTTGTGTACCTGTCCGTAAACGCTTGCTGAAGATGGCACCACATGAGTGGTGCCTTGTGCAACGCTGGCAGACGGTGCATTTGGCGGCTGAGTAGCACTGGCAACCAGGGAAACTGCACTGTAGAAACTGCTTGCAGTGTTCACAAGAGGATGCCCCGTTCCAGAAGGCTGAGGCCTGTGAGCTTGGACGTGTTGAGGAACAGCTGATGGCACGTGGACACCTTGAACCACTGCGGCTGTGGCTGCTGGTACAGCTTCTTTGGGTGTTGAAGACTTGTTCCTAGACGAGGTGCTTATTGTTTGAGCAGCCCTAGGAACATGAACGGACATAGCATAGGACAAAGGAGGCACTGCAGCATTGGTGCTTGGAGAGGAAACAACACGATTTGATTCCGCCTGTTCTTTTATTATGGCATCTTTCAAAACACTGTGGAACAACGCTGGAGCTTGAACAGTAGTGGAAGAAGTACCTGCAACACATGTGGGCAGGGCTTGAGGTGATGGTTTACTAGCAGCTTTAGTTGTACCTAGATCTGAAGAAGGACCTGTGCTAGAGGTGGTCACAGCTTGAGGGCTCTTAAAGGCGTTGTCAATTCCTAGTCTTTCGGCTTTGAGAGTTGCTGCAACTGTCTTCCTGCCACTGTAAGCTTTCGACGGCTTGTTACTTCGAGCAGCAGGAGCCTTTGGAGTTACTTTGACATCTTGAACCTTACTAAGGCTGGCAACTGGCCTTACCTCCGGCTTCACAGCTGCTGGGAATGTCTTCGCACTTGTCGACACAACTGATGTTATAGAACTTGATACAGACGTAACCTTTGTTGGACCTTGAAGAGTGGTCACTGAAGTGTTCAATGGACTGCTCTTCGTGCCAAGACCTGGCGAACTGGTGGACTTGGTCAAAGCATTTTCTGATCTAGTTCTGGTTGGTAACTGTGCAGTAACTGTTACAGCATGTTGTTGGCTTACAGCCACAGTGCTTGTTACCGGAGCTGTTGTCTTTGAAGCCTGCGTGATTACAACTCCTGTTGAAGTAGCTGTCACTGCTGAGTTGGTTGATGTACTTGATGAGCTCACAGCAACACTGCTTGTAATAATGGTTGGTTTGGATGAATGAAGTGTTGCTGTAGTTAAAGGGGCACTGTTTGTGGCAGTTGTTACCACGCTACTGCCCAGTATGGTGTTGCTGCCCAGACTTGCACCTGAATTAAAGAGCTTGGAACTGCTCACAATTGTGGCAAAGCTTGGTAAGGGCCGTTGCTCAACAGCTATGTTAGTTGGAACACTTTGGACGGGGCTGTTAAGAACTGAGCTAGGAACAGGCAATGGGAGATTGTGAAGTGGCGACATCGGCCGATCAAGGTCTGGTTTTCGAACACCAACCCTCCTTGACTTTGATAACGGATTCCTAGGTCTCCCTGGGCCTGAAAGACATAAAATTAAAAAAAAAAAAACGAAATGTTTTACTGGGTCTTTAAATAAATTTAGCCTCCTATGTAGATGCTCTTTGGGCTTGTCAGCTGTTCCTCCCCCACAAATGTCTGCTCAACTGAACTACCACTTCCGTTCACTGGCAGTTAGCCATTATAGCTTGTCTTCCATTAGCGGAAAACAGGACTTCGACCCTGGGATTATTTTTCCTGAACGATGCACATGAATTGTTTGGCAGAAATTATTCTGTGAGTTCTCATGCAGCTCATTATTGGCTATGTGTTATACAATAGACGGATACTGATTGGTTTGTTCAAAACAAAGGTTAACTGCTGGCAAACAGAAGTGGCAGTTCAGTAGAGAAGATTTTTGTGGGGGAGGAACGTGTGACGTCTGCGTAGAAGGCTAGTATAAATTCTAATTAGAGGGTTTTAGAATAATGGGTTTACTCCGGCAAGCAGACTGGTTATTGCTTTAATTTGGAGATGTAGGTCTGTATTTATTTTGTGGCCTAAAGGCTTGAATTTGATTAATCAGTGCACAACTTTTGCCTAAAACTTAAGAAACAGAAAGAAAAAGGATTGTTTGGGATTTCAAAGTAATAATAATAATAATAATAATAATAATAATAATAATAATAATAATAATAATAATATTCTAACTGTAAATAGCTATATTAACTGTAAATAGCCTACTAAAGTTTTAACTGCTGCATAATAATAATTATTCTATATTATTTGATCATATTCAAATTAGCATTTGAATATGATCAAATGCGCCTTACATGTGCATCTACAGTGCTTCTAATAAGACCCGGCACCCTCTGGAGTTCCGTTGGGTGCTCAATTGTGAATTACTGGCTGTATTTCTTGTGAACAAATAAAACCGAAGTAAAGAAACTAGCAACTCACTTCAGTTAATTGGTTAGTCGAAACTAAATTTAAACAACATTTAAAACACACCTTATGTTTGATTTATACACTCCCCTTACATTTTATCGCAGTACATGCTACCCAGGGTCATTTTCTATTTGCATATTTTCACAAAACATTGTTGAAAATCATCAGCAGTAAAGATCACACTCCAGCGCATATTAGAAGGTGTTTAGCCCTCTTGCATGTAGAGAACCACAAGAGGATTTTGACACAGTATTCTCGAGTCTTTTATTAGTTATTATTGTACGTTTTAAAAAGGCATGCCAAGTACCAATGTACCTTAATTTGTAGTTAATACACAACTGGTGATCTAGTGTATTATGCTTGAGATTTTATCAGAGACTCATCTGAACCATGTAATAACATACTTTTTTTTAACAAAAAAGCAGTGAATGCTTGGATGTTAAAATTATCTCTCAAATCACTGGAAATGGTGTTCCCAATTTCAAAAATTTCAGGGGAGCATGCCCCCAGACCCCCTAGGGCAAAGGGGCCTTCACACCCCTTTTACAACATCTGCCAGGTGCTAACGTTACCTAACCATGTGCTTCAAATCTTATTGAAAGCACTGATCCAAAAGCTACACTGTATATGTAAAATTACATTTATCAAGTGAAGATACAAGTCATATAATATAATCCTAAATTTCTTAACAACTTAAAATAATAACAATAATAACTTAATTTAAGTCTCAAATATTTCTAGCTGAGTACAGGTGCTTTACTAATTGAGGAGACTAAATCAAATCAAATCAAATTAAATGTTGGTTTTTGGGGAGAGGGGAAAACCGGAGTACCTTGAGAAAAACCTCTCGGAGCAGAGTAGAGAACCAACAAACTCAGCCCACTTATGACGCCAAGTCTGGGAATCGAACCTAAGACACACTGGTGGAAGGCGAGCGCTCTCACCACTGCACCAACCCTACTCCCCAGTCATTCATGCATCACTTTGAACAGTTGGTTCAGTTTCAGGATTAAAGTGCCTATGAAGTAAGAAATTTTATTTCGAATTTTTGAAGCTTCTTGTGTCTTGATTATGAAATGACAAAAGAAATTTGACAACATCAGCTAAAGCCAAATTTTTTCGCCCTCCAAAGAACCTCAAAATTCACTAAATCGTGTCCCTTGGACTGGGAACAAATCTTTGCTCAGAACAATGCTGATGATGTAGGAAATGCCACGACACTCATGTCTTCTGAAGCATTTCCTACGTCACACCTTTGTAATACGATCTTTTGACCACGTGCAAGATGCGAATTTGCACTCTTAGCCTTAAGGGTGAAAACTTTCGGTTCATTTATTCCGCTTTGTGAATGTTTTACTGCCTAAAACCTAAATATTAAGAATAAGAAAATGATAAACTATTATATAACAACAAGAAATTTTTTACTTCATAGGCACTTTAAGTCATTTGCTAATTCTGTGAATCCAGACCTTCAATTCACAAAAGAAGCAAAAACCTGTATCTGACATGCCAACCAGTCTGAAGACTGAAGAAAAGAGAATGTTAGAGAACAGACTTAGGATTGGCAAATGGTAAATCCAAAACTCTGCGAGACAACGAGACTATCATATTTTCTGCAAACCCAAGACTTTTCTTAACCTTGCAAAAGAAATCAAGACTCCAAAATGACATTACGAAAAAAAATCGAGACAACAAGACCAGTGATAATTTGACAAAAACTTTGCGAGACAAATATTTTTTGAAGAACCATTCACTACCCTTAGACTTTGTGGTTGACACTGTTTTTGCAAACCACTTGGTCAAAGATATTTTATAAATATAACAATTTTTGCCTGCAATACTAAACGTTACCTCTTTTTTGCCCCAGTGTTGAGATTGCTGGCGAGGTAGCATCATTGGATTGTTTAGCCGTGATGTCCACTGATTGCTTTGAATTCACAACATCTGAGTAATCAGTGACACAGTGTTTGCACCCAGATTTTGATGGTTCAGGCCTGGTTCCAACAGGGATCAACTTGCTAGGTATTCTGGCATCAAAGTTGAAAATGTTTTGTACAAACAGTGGGCAGTCCAGACCACATTTACACGTCCCCTCTGTCTTGAGATACTCAATAACATGATCCAGTGATCTAAGACGGCTGTTGTTTGGACTAAGAGAGCAAATAAAATAAAATATTCATGAATAAAATACTACTTAAAGGCTGGACACTCTGGATATAGAGTCATCAGTTTCATTATGAAAAAGTGCAGTACATTTTCTTGGTCCAATAAGTATTTTTTTTCTTCAAATCCATTTTTCAATGATTGGTGCCAATCTTTATTTCAAACTGGTCAGGATATTATGTAAAGTAATGAGGCTTGAATTGATTTTTTATGAATATGACGCATGTGAAATAGCTTTCCAGGCCAGTAAGTTGATGCAAGTTTTGAAAAATAGGCCCCTGGTCTCTGTTATTCTATTGTTCCCATTTAGTAGTTGGTAGCAGAGGCGTGCCAGCAACAGGAAACCCAGCAATGAACCAGCATCCTATCCATAGGAGAACAGTAATAGTCCTGGTGCATGTTTATCCAAATTCCCGAAAATGTTTTGGTTCCAATAAACTATTTTACGTGCACTTGGTTCATCGCCATAAATTTGATTTCTAATACTTGTCTTCCAATTAGTGGAAAACAGGACTTCGACCCCAGGATTATTTTTCCTAGGTTCACTGCCATAAATTTCACTTCTAATATTTTAAATAACTTTTTAAGAAAGTATGTTCCAAAATGAAGAAAATCTTTTTGGGCCCAAAAAGCTAATCAAATAAGTGTGGCATGTTCACTACCAGAAATTCATTTTTTTTTTTGGCATTTTGAATGAAAACGTTAAAAAATTGGAAACATGGAAAGATTAAGAAAATTAATACACTGGGTTACTTTCCAAAATGAACTATAAAATGTTACCAAAAGAAAATGGATATAAAAATCTTAACATACCTGAACCAAGAGTTTTGGATCCTTTGCTAGTATTCATCATTAATCTGTTATCTAACCATACAGTATTTTTTTTTTCAACATCAAAATACAAATTAACTGTTCATTTGACTTCCTTTACTAACATGATTGCACAATTTTGGATCAAAACAAAAACTATCTGTAGATAGAAATTTCACCATAGCCTTAAAGAACCAGCAGCAAGCTTCTGTAGCACGCAACTACAGGGGCACTAACAACAACTCAGGAGTTTCAAAATGACCAAAAGACTATGGACTATCTGTATAGCTGGAAACTCAATGACAGTTTTGTCACATGGCTCTGCTGACACAAAACTATTGACAGTTTTAAAAGCCATAATCTAGATGGGTTGGCAGGATCTGGAAAAAGCTGTCCAACCATTTGTGTACCCTCTGCTCATTTATATGACTTGTGCAGGTGCATAATTCAGCAGTGACTATGATGTTTTCAAAATTGTGGCATAATATACTTCCTGGTTGATTAAGATTTGATTCTTAGTCACAGAACACAGACAAGTTATACTGTAACTTCCAGTAGTTTTTTTCTCTTTAACCGTTGACACAAATTTAGGTCTGCTTAATCCCTTCTTAATACTGGAGATGATCAAACTTGTCAATTTTTGTTGTTTGATAATTTATATTTTATTAAAAGTCAGGGTTACGGTTAGGGTAAACACCATATTTAACTGTGTTGCATAAAATAACACGAGATCTCCAATGAACCTCTGAGACATACATTAAGCACATGTAAGTAAGAACATGAACATGTGGAAACCCTATAAAGGCAATTTTTCTCGTTAGAAATCAAGTACAGTGTCCTAGAAAAAAACCCAAAAGGAAAACAAAAAATCACAAGCATTTTAGAAATAAGGGTAAGTTACCGTAAGTAAGGCCGTAGAGAGGAATATTTTTTTACCGCCACGGTAACGATCTAAATTTATTTAAGCTTCCTTACCACGACACTGTTGAATGCAACTGAAATGTTAAGCGACAATAATTTTGCATATTACCGGTTCCTACACAATATAAAATTAATTGAAGCTACAAAACAGCCAAGTAATGTGCAACTGCACGCTTGGAAGTAACCTTTCCGTACTTTCGAGTGTACACTCAGTGCGAATTTAATAAGGTTACGGTAGTGGCTCTTACCTTATATACAAAATCGAACCATTTTCAAGAATGCGATTCCAGCCTCGTGGAATTTCAATGCACTTCGGTCCATCAATTGCTTGTTCGCTCGCACCTGGATTACTCATGACCATCCATCAAAATTTGTTGCCTTCTTAATCGAGCGTCCGAAACAAGTCACAACGTGACATTCAGCGAACAATAGACTTGTCCGTCTTGGAAATCCATTCGACGATTATTCAAACAAACTTACAACGCTGTCCTTGGCGCGAGTTTACACTCTTAGCTTGACCATATAACAAGCATACTTTCTCCAGGACGAAAGAGGTAGAGATCTTTTAAGTCACCACGCCGGCAAAACTCGCAATAAGTGATGCTTAATAACTTGTATTTACATGTGAAAAGACAATTCTCGACTAGAAAAAGACCGCCATATTGGATATGCGTGTCGCATTCTATTCTCTTGGGGAGCTCCTCTGACATTTCGTCTGGGAGAAACGCCGGCTCGTATCGCAGGCCTGGGTATCATTTTGAACGAGTAGGGGGAGTAACTACTGTAGACTGTTGTCGGGTAGGAGAAAGTTGCGAGAAGAGATGACGCGAAGGGAGCGCCGAATATTTAGCGCTCCCCTCGCGTCGCATCTCCTCGCAATTTCGCGCGCTTGTGTATTTCTCCCGCCCCACATTAGTCTAGCGATCAGGCAGAGATCAGCATTAAAACACAAGGTAAACCAACTCTCCCGGATACGGAGCGAATCTCCCGATCTCCCGTACGGGTCATCAAATCTCCCGGATAAAAGCAATTTAGAAGCAAATAAGCAACTATTTGAATTCAGATTTTCCAAAAATCCAAGAAATATCGTCTGATGGTTGGATATTCAACATATCGTAACGCTTTCCAAATACGTGGTCATGTTGCAACCTCGAAGCTGGAGAGAGACCCTGGCTGGACCTGATCACGTGACCACCCAAAATCTGGGTGGTAAAAAATTTGATGGTAGAGAGGGGTGACAAAGTCAAGAAATTGTTACTGTGACAATTAATGACACATCCTCCCTACGGTATTTGCAGATATCCTGCGATTAGTACGTAATTTCGTGCGTCAGGGAGAAAAATGGCGGTTTTTTTCTGCAATAAACTCAGTAAATTGCGCTTTGTTTTCTGTGTGTTGAATAATAAAACAATTATCCTGCTTAATCTTGAGGAATATCCCCTGATTTTAGGGGATATTTATGTCAGTAGCCAACTCGGCCTACGCCTTCCTCGGCTAAGTATCAGGTGATATTATATTCCGCGAGATTTCGCAGGATAATTGTTAAATGTTTCACCTTACCTGCCCCAAACTTATACGAAAACGAAAGGAAACACGCTTTTGTCATCGTTGCCGTTGGGTAGGGGCTGGGGCTATTTTTCAGGAGGGTGTCTATTTCGTTTGGGGGAGGGGTGGGTGCCTTTTTAGGAGGATGGGTTGATAATGGAGGGGACTGGGGGGAAGGTTGGCACTAAAGGAAAAATCTCCGGATCCCGATTTCAACTCTAGAGGTTGGGTTGGCATCTCTGCACTGCTAATCCTACATTTAAAACTGTGAACAAAATCTGTTGGTTACATGGTGGTTAGCTGCCTCAAACAACTCGTCTCTGATTAGCAGACCACAGGCACACCAAGCTCTATCACCCACTTCTGGCTCTATAATCTTCATCTGTTTGTTTATGGATCAGCCGTTGATAATCAAACCAGGCAACTTGGCAATCCTTTAAAAGGGACGGGGGGTTGGGGCTGACATTCTCTCTCAACCTCAGTTCATGATCTCAAGGTGGGTTCTAAAAAGAGGTCATTTTTACTCCCACTCTCACATCCCTACATCCCCAGGGAGGAGGGAGGGAGGGGAGGGAGCGGTGGCAGGGGAACTTCCACACATGTCAAGCGACACGTGCAGGCACTGCTGTGAAGGATTCGGTTTTCAAACAGTTTAGTCTGGAGTAGGGCATAGAAATTAGAGTTTGGTTGTTGAATTGGGCATCATTCAACAAGAAACAGATGAGTATGAGAAGAATTTAGACACTGAATCATATTTGAATACACACACTTTCCTTGATAGTCTCATGCACAGCCGTTCTTTGTCTCGTCATGCAACGCTCCTAGCCAAGGCTGCGTAGGAGACTATTTCCTTGAGGAACTGCTTAGTATGCATTTGTGAGTCAAGAAACAATTGAAAGGGTTTTATGCAAAACTACTGAAGTGACGATTTTGGTGATTTTTTTAAAATTTTGCTCCAAAATAGCTGATTTCTCGCATACAGGTTTGTTGTTGTGTGGTAAACATTGCCCTGTATTTTTTTTCGCTGTTTCGCACTTAGTTTTCGAGAAAACATGGGCCAAAAACACCTTCACCCCAAATCGTCACTTACGATAGTTTTGCATGAAACTCTTCAATTACACTTTCACATACTTTGCAAGAAGTGTTGAGCGAGAATCAAAATAAAGTAATTACCCTAGCATTTTGCACCATAACTGAACTTTTATTTTCCATTGTTCTCTATATACAGAATCAAGGTTGACCTCTATTTTACAGCATACTTTACATTGTATGTCTATTAAATTATCCTCACCTAACTAATGACCCAAATGCATGCAATTTGTATTTTAGGGCCTTTTATGTACAATATTACATTCTATTGTGTCAAATTAACCCCTACTACACCAAAACTTGGAGAGTGGAAGTGTTCATGCCTCTGAACTGGATCTGGTTTTCAGCGTGCTCTGCTGTAGATTGGGCTCTATAGCCCAGATAAGTTTTTAAGGTAGAGTGTCACTGAGAGAATTCCAGTGGGTGAAATTTCCACTGCTCACAACAAGCCATTATAAATTTCCTATTGATTGGTTGGCTCATGTAGCTGACATTGTAAGATTTTTGACCTGAGACTCCCCTCTTATCTGGAACACTTTTCCATTGGCTCAAATAAATCCCCCAAGAAATGAGCAACACAGGAAGAACCTTTGCTCTGAAAAACAATCTGCTGTGACTGGCAAAAGAACCACTAGGAATGTAAAAGAACCACTAGGGAAGTAAGAAAACTCTGGCAGTGACAACCCCTAGTGTCTGTCCTAATTCGATGTTATTCCCTAAAAGCCCTGATAAGGAGAGCATGTATGTAAAAGGGCGAGCTGAAACAGCAAAGCCCTGTATAGTGTAATAACAAGGTCACAAGATGAAGCATGTCTAATTAATTATGGTAAGGAAATAATTTCAGGCATGTTGTCAGGATTTGACAGAGTTTCATGGTACCATAACAAAGTTCATGGTCAGGTGAATGTTAAATTTCAGACTTTGCCAGATAGAAAGACAACTGTTTTTTTTTCCTGTAAGCCAGAGGTTTTTCACTGAGTTTTAAAAGAAATCTAGACTATGACATGGCTTTGGGTAAAATATTTGAGATTGCAAGATCCATAAAAGTTGTCTGAAACTTAGTTTATTTTCTGAAAGAACATTCAACATCCCTAGTTCACAACAGCTTGCAACCCCCCCCCCCCCCCCATTTAACCTCTGTACTTCTGACATAAACACCAGCTACTCCTGTTTTTTAACTTAACAATACCTCCATACCATTGCCGCTTGTTTCAGTTCTGAAGAGAATTTTTGTGAGGGGTGGGGTGGGGCGTCCCAACTCAAACGTGATGTATTTTAGTGATCCCCAAAGCAGCTTTGTTGACGGGTGTTAAACAAGCATGGACCATCACAAAAGCACTGAATAGCACTGAAGAGGAAAAAGGAGAGCAGCAAGTTAAACAAAACAAAATTCATCTGTTAAGTAAGAATAGTATTAGTTTTTATTATTTCTAGTGCACAAATTTTCATTAGCCTCCTTCGCAGACGTCTTTGGGCTCGTCACGAGTTCCTTGCCCACGAATGTCTGCTGAACTGAACTGCCACTTCCGTTCATCGGCGGTTAGCCTTTGTTTTGAAGAAACCAATAACGAGCTGCATAAGAATGGAATCGACACCCGATTCACGTGCATCGTCTGTGAAAATAATCCAGGGGTCGAAGTCCTACTTTCCATAAATTGGAAAACGAACTATGATGGCTAACCGCCGCGAACGGAAGTGGTAGTTCAGTTCAGCAGACGTCCATGGGCAAGGAACGCGTGACGAGCCCAAAGACGTCTGCGAAGGAGGCTAAAATTTTCATGTGCATATGATCAAATGCATATGTAACAAAACACATATTGTCAGTTGGAGTGTTGCAGAGCTGAGAAGCAGAATTAATGTAAAATGTAGTGCAGTAGTAACCTTACCAATAAAATATATAAATGGGACAGCACCAGGGAGAAGGCCATAAAATGGCAGCTCAAACATGACCATTGCTGTTAACTGTTCTGAAAGGGAAAGCTTCCGACCTGAAATTCAAACAAGGAATACAATGAACTGTACTTTTAAATAACCAGTAAAGCATAAAGTCTAACTTCAATGTCAACGCATCATTTTGCAATGAATAGAGAGCCCTAATAAAAATATTATCAGGTGCTGACAACCTTCTTTTTCATACAGAGGAACAGTGGAGTTGTTAAAGGGAGAGACATTCATTTTAAAACCAGCTTCTTTGCTCATCTAGTATTTACTTTGTAGTTTTCCAATATTCTAACTGGAATTTTAATAACTTTAAGGGAAAAGAGAGCGAAGGGCTCAACATGAAGTTGAAGTTGATTTTTATTAACATGCTTGTTTAGTAAATACAGAATTACCTGACCTGCAGGTAGCATAGCTAACCTAGCTGGGCCAGGAAATAAGGAAAGATGAAAGACTGCTAAAATAAATATGTTGATAACAAAATAAAGCTGAGATTAAAATGAGAACAATGTTGAGAAAAGAAAAAAGAGAGAGTAAAAAATCTGAATAAAGAGCTGATTAGAGCAACAAACAAAGACCAAAGGACGCACTACCTTCTTGAGGCATTATTGCGCTACCATCCACAGGCATTAAGACAGCACATTATAGTTAAGAACAATGTTTGCTTACCCTGCATATAATTTCTTCTAGACCGTAATATGAGTCATCAGACTCTAAAATTTACAATAAAAATGCACAAATTCTCTTTTTAAATTTATCTTTCGGCAAATTAAGAATATTAGTTGGTAATATTCTCATTCCAAAATTTGCTGATGATATAATGATGATGATGATGATGATAATGATAATTTATCACTTATTTGGAGCATATTAGCATTTGAATATAATCAAATGCGCCTTACAACACTGGCCACGAACTTTTACCGGACTGCTTGTAGCACAGTTTACAATAAATTATTAATGAAGTAACTAGTTGAGTTATGAGTGCCCCCATGATGTGAATATCAATAAAGACACACTAAGTTGATATCAAGGTCAGATAAGAATGGCTGCTAAAGAGGTCAGTTTTATCTTTTGTCTCATTTTTGAGCTAAGAGGAGCTAAAATGTTGAAACAATGGTAAAGCTTACCCAGCAACTCTGGAGCAAATCCACTGATGTTTAATGCATAAACAAGCAGTACAGTGATACTTGACCACAGAATACAAAAGTTGAAGTCGTCAGAGTTAATCCTGAGATAACATAAGATTGAAAGAACTAAATATTCACTCTTTTAAAGTGCCTATGAAGCGAAATTTGTCTCTTGCTAATTTTAATGTTTAATCCATAAAACTCAACATTCCAAAATTTGAGGTGCTCTTGATTAAAATCGGTGATTATACAAACGTTTGAAATTGGGCTATTTTGCCCTCAAAAATGGCATTTGAATCGCGCGGCCAAAAAGACACATGACAATAGCTGTGATGTAAGTTTAACGTAATTTTGGGGACAAGTATTCCAACTATTTCACTATAATTCATAAGCGCAAACACATTTTTGTACCCAAAATGACGTCACATCATAGCATTTTGCGAATAAACACGACCCAGACCCCTGACCATTTTTAAAGGCAAAATAGCCCAACTTCAAATGCTCATAAAATCAACAATTTTAATCACAAGCACCTCAAATTTTGAGATTTTTGCGTTTTTAGGGGTAAACTTTAAAATTAGCAAGAAACAAATTTCGCTTCATAGACACTTTAAAATGGAAGCCTTGTTATATCATACTTACATACTGAATATGTGAATGATCATCGCAGTTATGAACACTACTTAAGCAGTGGTGAAAATAAAGCCTTAAAAAATCCAGGCTTGTATGGGATTCAAACACACAACCTCTGCGATAAAGGTGCAGTGCTCTACCAACTGTCAGCTAACAAGCCAACTGGGAGCTGGTCATTCATTCTCATTTATAAAACACTTTTAGCATAATCCGGCAGTTGACCATTAGTAAACTTACTTATTTGATTGTCTTCAAAAGGACATTCTATAGGTTGCCTTGTCATTACTATGCCTTGCCCATTTAATTTAAGTACTTCAAACACTACAGAATTTTTTCTTAGGAGGGGAAGGGGGTTGATCTCAATATTTTCCTCAGGGATTGAGACAAAGTAAAATACCAAGGGATCTGTGGAAAATACCCCTGTCTGTGATCAGGATGGGATGCGGAGGGAATAATAATGATGATGATGATGATTTATTCAAATACAAATATGTATATGAAAAGGAGGGTCACAAGGTTAATTACATGTGAAGGTAAGGTTTTGCACTGACTAGTTCATAATAATCACGGTAATTATTATGAAGAATAAAGATGTGATGATCATCATACAATCATTCTCAAATAATTATTGTAATACTCACACGACAAGAGCAATGATAACAAGACTCAGCATCGTCCATGCGTAGTTGATCTGATAGTATGTCAGGTTGTAACCAAAATTCTCAGCCGAAATACTCCACCGGCACCTTAAGCAAGTGCTAAAGAATCTTTTCCAGGGACGCATTATAGGCAGGAAGAGAAAGTAAAAGCCAGTGATAGAATAAGATTCTGCAGGTGATTCTTTTTCTTTGTACGGTGGGGGATCTTCAATTACCATGCTGTTAGAACACTCAGGGACTGTTTCAATGACATATTGCTTCTTGAGATCATGTACATCTTGGCCCATGTCATAGGACGGCGGAGGTCCAAGGGAAATATCCCTCATGTACGACATGGTATGTAGTATACAGCACTGTAAAAATAACTGTAAAATTCAGTTGTGCATCCTAATAAAGATCAAAAAATATAACTTTCTAAACGTAATACCCAATTTTTTCCCCTGCCTCCATAAACACATTTTACTTTTCAATGCAAAATGCACGTATTTAGACACTAAAAGAGCACGAACTCGTTAAATGTGCTTTCTCAAAAAATTACTGACGGCTGTTTAATCATGAAAATAAAGTTGCTAGTACAGTGTTCTTGTACTGTTCGTGTTTTCAAATTGAAGCCACTGACAAGTTTTGGTACTTTCTCAATGCGTATCCAGAAATTCTTAAGAGGCATAGGGTAAAAACAACAAAACCTAAAGATGAAAATAAAACTTGCTCGAAGGGTAGATGGAGTTCAGGTGACGTATGCTCTTTAATAATCTGACTCTTAAAATTATAAAATACCCTCTCGGTCATAAGCTTCTATTTTCCTCTGAAAATAAACTAGCAAGGTGTTTATTTAAAACGTACCTTTTTAATATGTGAAGCTTGTGTAGAGCCAAACCATGGCAAAAAGAATACTTTTCTTACTACAGTAAAACAATCAACATCAACGTTTTGAGCCTTACCCATAATGCGTTTCTTCGAATTTTCAGAAACGAGAAGGGTCTGGGATCTTACGGGGTGTTTACATGATACCGGGGGCGCTTTCCATTCAACCAAAATAAATAATTTTCGAGATTTGCGGTTCGAAATCGAATGGAACGGGCAAAGTTCCGGGAAAAGTTTCCGAAAATTTAGGAATACGTTTTGAGTGCACCCTTTTTGCCGGAATTTCCAGAATTACTGAAATTTTCGTGTTCCATTCGCGATAGATACCGGTTTTAGTCTCCCTACCGGGCGTGAGCTCACGTGGACAAGCGGAAAAACCAATAAGCGGATGAAGCACTCTCAGAATGTCAATGCACGTGACCTAGAATTCTGGGACGCGGTCGGACGCTTTCCATTCGACCAGCGAAAATTCCGAAAATTTGTGCCGGTTATTTTTGTTCAATGGAAAGCGCCCGGGGCCGACTTTCGCCCCGGCGCGAGTTCACTCCGGTTCCCTCTTGCAGCTCTGTATTCGTTTACATGATACCGTCGCGAGATTTTGCACCGACGCGAAAATTCTCGCTCCGGTGCAGGAACCGGGGTGAACTCGCTCCGGCGCGACATGACATTTTTCGGTGGTATCATGTAAACGAATACAGAACTCCGAGAGGGAACCGGAGTGAACTCGCGCCGGGACAAAAGTCGCCCGGGTATGAACCTCACCCCGGTATGAAACTCGCGCCGGTGCGAGTTTTCTCATGTAAGCAGCCCCTTATTCCCCGCTAATTCCCCACCGGGGAGTGAGATAAATGAAAGACTTAGCGGGGTACTGTCACGGCAATTTTTGTTGTAAGTTTGTTCAAATTGTGAGGAAGTACTATTTATATTACATGAATGACCCGTGCAACACGATAAGTAGATTTCAAATTAATTATTTCTTAAAATAAAACGAAAATAATATTATTTTATGGTGATTTTGCCTAGACCAGGCTCCTGCCAAGATACAATGTCAAAACTTGAAAAAAAATCCTTTTCTTCCCAGTCATCAGTGTCCATAGATAACCGAAAATAGTTTCAATGCAAGTATTAAGTACTTCTCAGGAAAAATGCAAATCTTTAAAATAACTCACTGCTGCAAACACATCTTTGGGTTTATCCAATCAAATTGCGCGACGCGATAGAGCCATGACAGTGCACCTTTAGGAAGCGTAAATATTTTGATGCAATCTTGGGCTCCTGATACAACTCATGCATAATTTGCAAATCCCGTGAACACGACGGTCTTGATTGGCTTGTATCAGTAAGGTGTCCTGTTTGAATTTATTTGGGAAAGGCTTTTTTTTTTGGGGGGGGGGGGGGGAGGGTGGGTTTCGGGGTTTTCTTGCACGCTTGGGGAAGATCGCAATCAAGTGTCTCCATTACCGTCGGTTAGGCTTCCTACACCCGTCGGATTAAAACCTGAAAAGCCTGTGTCTGCTTAGCCTGTTCCAGGCTCTCAAACAGCTGGGGCTATGAGGACGAACGGATTAAGTTTGTTTTAGGATCCCAGAAGCGAGTCACTTCTGACTAGCTCCAACTATTTAATTGAGAACCTGGAACAGCTAGGCTACTGTCTAGATTGTGGAAGTAAGGAGAAACGCCAGGGGAAAATGACTAAGTGTGATGCCTTACAGGTTTAACTAACCTGATGATGGTGATGGTGATGGAGATGGTGACGATTACGGTGACGGTGATGGTGATGGTGATGATGATGATTGTGGTGGTAGTGATGGTGGTGGTGATGGTGATGATGATGATTGTGGTGGTAGTGATGGTGATGGTGATGGTGACGATTACAGTGACGGTGATGGCGATGGTGATGGTAATGATGATGATTGTGGTAGTAGTGATGGTGATGGTGATGGTGATGGTGATGATGATGATGATTGTGGTGGTAGTGATGGTGATGGTGATGGTGACGATTACAGTGACGGTGATGGTGATGGTGATGATGATGATTGTGGTAGTAGTGATGGTGATGGTGATGGTGATGATGATGATTGTGGTGGTAGTGATGGTGATGGTGATGGTGACGATTACAGTGACGGTGATGGTGATGGTGATGGTGATGATGATGGTGGTGGTAGTAGTGATGGTGATGGTGATGGTGATGATGATGATTGTGGTGGTAGTGATGGTGATGGTGATGGTGACGATTACAGTGACGGTGATGGTGATGGTGATGATGATGATTGTGGTAGTAGTGATGGTGATGGTGATGGTGATGATGATGATTGTGGTAGTAGTGATGGTGATGGTGATGGTGATGATGATGATTGTGGTGGTAGTGATGGTGACGATTACAGTGACGGTGATGGTGATGTGATAGAAAATGTGAGGATCGTGGTCGTGGGAGTACGAGCCTACGGGGTTAAATTTTGCAGGGGACTGAGCGTTATTTGCGCAATTGCAAATGAAACTAGTATCTTAATAATAAAAGAGAATTATGTATTTTTCGTAACTCATACTGGAGCCCATTAAACTCCTCTACTAATCCGTCATCACCATTTGCTGAGGAAAACATTTCAAAAGTTCAAAACTGTCAAAAAGAGATAAGATTTATCCAGAGATTACTTCGCCTCACAAATTATCCTGTGAATGTCAGTCAGTTTTGCTACTGAGAAGCTGTAGCCCCATTGCGTATCTAAGAAACGTCTTGATGCAGCGAAGGTGTGATAGTGATGGTAAAGGTGATGATGGTTTTGATGGTGATGATGATGTTGATGATGGTGGTGGCGGCGATGGCGATTGTGAATTGTGATGGTGATAATGATGGTGGTGGTTGGAGGTGATCGAGCGAGTGACTGGTGGCGATGGTGATGGTGATGGTGCTGATGATGGTGCTGGTGAAGGTGAAGATGATGGTGACAGGTGATTGTGATGGTGATGATGGTGATTCATGACTTGAACGCTAACAAATGTATGGTTCCGTTCACTCATTCATTGTGTAATTACCTTGCCGGTCAGTATCGTCTCATGATTTTCGCAAGAAATATGCTTAGTGACTTTCAGAGCATTTTAAGGTTGAAAGGTTGCACATAATTTATATGCACCGTCAGCGCAACAGATTAGGCGAGTTTTTTTAACTCTCTAACTAATCAGCTAACTCTCTAACTCCACCCCCCCCCCCACGCACGCACGCACGCACACACACACACAATAAAGCAAGAAAAAGCACATACTGTCAAACGTCCCGTACGCAGACACCCTCGGGACTGAGCACAGGTGTCCGTTTCTGAAGAACTTAACAGACTTAACAAGTACCATTGGAAGTAGGGTTTTTCATTCATGCTTTTTGTTAGAATTCGCAATTCTATGCTACATGAACAACACAAAACATAAATGGAGTTGACATATCATTTGAGGTCGACTTACGGAGTATTAGCTATGCCATGCTGATGAGGCCTAACAAGGCCGAAACAGCTGTCCATGGCTGCTAATGCTTAGGCTCAATCTTTGCTTTGGTAGATTTAAGGGGTAATGCCCGCTACCTTGTGGCCTTAGTGCCTTTTGAGTGGCTTCAGCTTACTTGATCACATTAATTTGTGAAGTATCCTTAATTTCAAAAGGTATCGCGTGTGGTTTGGAGTCCGCTTGGGGGAGTTGTCCGCTTACGGGAGGTGTTCTCAAGAGGGGATTTGACTGCTGTTCTACAGCTGCTTTTCTAGTATATTGCGCACAAAACCACGTCAAAACTTGGGTGATTTCATTTTCAAATAATTTCTGACTGCCGTCAGTCGTAGATCTGAAGATAGGCTTCTCAACGACCAGGCTTCATTTAAAGAGGAATTTTATGGCGATGTGTGAGAGCCCATTTCCAGTATTCCTTAATCGATAAGAAGCAACGTTTTCAGGAAATGCATATTTACATTGCAGGCATCCTGGAGTCATCCATAGAAATGTTTTCATCGCATTATGATAGAGCGCTTTTCAATTGAGTGTCGTAAAACCAAAACAAAAGCAATTACTCCAGCCACTCACAACATAAGTAAGCAGTGCAATGAGCCAATCAGAATACGAAGCAATTACATGTAGCCAGCGCAAAGCGCGGGAAAATACGCGAGTGCAAGTCACGATTAGTTTTGGTTTTGCTTCTCATTGGTTGAGAAAGTGGCGCGAGTTTTCCTGGCCAATCACAGAGCGAAGCAATGCAAAACCAAAGCAAAACGAGAATTGCTTTCGACACTCAAGAGCGGTTTTCAATTGAGTGTCGAATGTAATTATGGTTTTCCTTTGGTTTTGCATTGCTTCGCTCTGTGATTGGCCGGGAAAACTCGCGCCACTTTCTCAACTAATGAAAAGCAAAACCAAAACCAATCATGACTTGCACTCGCGTATTTTCCCGCGCTTTGCGCCGGCTACATGTAATTGCTTCGTATTCTGATTGGCTTATTGCGCTGCTTACTTCTGTTGTGATTGGTCAGAGTAATTGCTTTGGTTTTGGTTTTACGACACTCAATTGAAAAGCGCTCTAGTTTTGGATCGCAATCTCTGATAAATTGGTTGACGCTCCCAAGTGCTAAGCTGATGGCAGTACCTGTCTGGGTAGCCAAGAGGGCGTGCAAAAAAAGTTGAAACCTGGAATGTGCAAGCAGGCAATTCAAAAAGATTTCTGCTCAATCGCACTTTCCGAGTCAATCTCTGTTAACGCTCGCTATTTTATCCGTAATGAGGGAATAATTCATGTGTGATTAACTGTGCGGAGCTGTGCTGAAGTATGTTTCTAACGAAAGTCGTAAGTGAATGACAATACTACAAAATAGTTTTCAAGGACTCTCTACAAATAGTAACCAGGGTTTATACTGGCATTGAGTGACTCGCTTAAAAAAATATCGAAAACTAGAGATCAAATATAGCTAAGGCTAGTCAATGACAATTTCTCCGACGGAAATTTATCATATCATGATGTATCAAAATTTTGCACGTTTTTGGGTATAGCATTATATTGCTCAGCACTTATCTAACCACGCTTCCAATCAATACTTTGAATTAAGGATCTATTAAAAAGATAGATATGTAATGAACTTTGCATTTATTTCTAAATATGTTTAACACGAATGAACTAAAATGAACGTAAAATGAGAGAATCGTATTCACTACTGATTTCTTTTCGAAGCGTGTGGCTGTGGTGCAGCAGAATATTGAGAAATCGTTGTGACTTACCTCAGTATTAATGACATTATTTTCGAGCAGAAGGACTTCATTACTTATTATCCGTGGAACAAATGAAAATTTCTATGAATAGACAAGACTTTCTGCTGGAAAAAAGGGCACACTCCCTGGTCACGCCCAGCGCCTTTCAATGGTATGCGCGCGCACTGTCCCTCGTGTTGCATTTTGGGACATATTTCCCCTATGAGCGTTTTTGCCGCCATGATGGATCCTAGAATATGGGATCCAAAGAAGAAAATTCGTCCAAGTCTGTCTTGAACGAAAACCTGACAAACCAAAAAGCTCAAAATGCTTTAATACGATTTTTCTAGTGTTTGTTTTAAAATTTTCTTGAACCTGCACGCTTTGTGCAGTGTTTCAAATTTTCGAATTTGAGCGCCGCTTTGGAAACTCAACAGCGCGTCAAGATGAGTAAATTGTCATTCAGAGCTCGGCAGCTCGATTCCAACAAGGCTCTTCCAGTCTATCGAGCGGAGGAACTACCCGATTTGACGGAATTTACCACTATAAACCGTGCTGTACCTCAAATGCCCACTGGAATGGAGAAAGAAGAGGAAACAGTGAGTAAAAACAAGTTGTCAACTCGTAGTATTATGCTCATTTCTTTAAGAAATAAAGACATGTGTGGGTAGTAATTAAAATTTCCAGCCCTTTAATAATCAGACCATCCGTTTGTAAATTGGGAAGTTTGTAAGCAACATTTTTGGACAATTGATCAAGTTTACAAGCTTTGTGAAATGTACTTTTAGTTTGTTCACGTGATGTCTATGCGTAAACCCGCCATTTTTGAACGCGATGTAGCGATCGTGAATGCCAGCGAAACGCGGAAGTGAGAAAGTGAAAGCCAGGAGTAGAACTTTTGCGACTTTTGCCTCACTTTAGGATACAGTAGAGTACCTTTGTGGGTTTTTTGTTGTGATCTTACGTTTTTCCCGAGTTTTGGAGATTAATGTGTTGTCCATTTCCTTGCCTAGAACCCACACTGGAGGGGTAGGTGGTGAGCTTATGATTAGGTTATGCAACACTAAGGGCTTGAAAATGCACTGTTTTGTTAGTTGCTATTTTAAGTTAAACTTCTGTTATCTAGTGAAAGGTGAATTTTATCAGGAAAACTTATTTAGAGAAATAATTTTAGTTTTTAAAGTTTTAAAATTTTCTGTATTGGTTTGCATTTTTAGTTTTTTTCGAAAACTTGTGTGCTTCTTTGGCTGAAGATATTGCTAGATTAATAGCTGACTCAACTACGAAACATTGGTAAAAAATTACTTTACTTTGTAATAAGTCGTAATAAAAACTGAGGAAAGTCCAAATGATGTTATGTAACATTTTGACTGACAGATCCCCTGGAGCAGTTGCCAAAGAAAGCCTGAAAAAGTCTGTGTGAAATTAATTTTATTCAGAACTTTGCAATTCTTTCTGGCTCCCCAATTCCCGTACAAAAATCAAGGGTGGACTTCATCAAAGTGTTCTTTTTACCACTTCTCTTTTATAACTTTTGCACTGTTTTTTGCTTGCTGAGAAAACATTTTCTGTCTCTTGTGTATTAAAACTCAAGCCTGATTAAAACTCAATCTTTATACTTGTTATCACTACATAGGAGCACCATCTCCAGAGAGCAATTTCGGCACAGCAGGTTTATGGCGACACTCAACAGCTCGTAATACCAACACCAGAGACAGAAGAAATGAAGGACAGAGTGGTAGAAACACTCTACCATGATGCCTTCAAACAGCCTAAGCAGTACATCCATGTTCAAGGTGAGGTGATCAGTAATGCTAATAGCCATCTTACAGTTGTGTACTCAATAACCTGACTTGCTGGGATTGACACTGTTTTGATACAAACCTCAGTGCTTAATTTCACTTGCAAAATGTACAATAATTATTAACTAGTTAACATAGGAACAATGTGGTTAACATATAAAAAGCAGTGTGGATTGTTTTAAAACAAGGTCAACTCCAGCCTCACTTTCATGCAAAGGCCTGGTAATTACAGTGTAAGTTCACAACTGTGTATATATAATAGACTGTTGAACAGCATTAACCTAGACACCCCTTGTGACTGCATATGAATGAAGAGATAAAATCTGTATCTGTTGCCATAGCTACTAGTATTTTGTAGTGTAGACTCCCTGCAGCTAAAAACGTGTAATCCTTGTCAACATTAATTGATTTAATCTATACAAACTATACTGACAGGGTAGTCTGTTCCAAAGTCTCTCATATTGGCATCAGCGATCATGGCCTTATTTACGTTTATAGGAAATAATCTCTCGCTTTCCTTCAAAAGGGCATTCAACCATTTCTTATAGAAATTTCCAAAATTTTAATCGAAAGAGTTTTCGTAACGATATCGCTCAACAAGACTGGTCCTGCAATAATTCTGAAGATCCAAATTTTTTATGGGCTGACTGGAAAATGAAATTTTTGGATATTGTTAATATTCATGCGCCACTCTGAACCAGACACGCTAGAGCAAATAAAGCACCCTGGATCAATTCAGAATTAAAGAAGGGCATGCGTGATCATGATGCTGCCAAAAGAAAAGCAATTACATCGAATGATCCACGCGATTGGGAAAAGTACAAAAAGTTGCAAAATATAAATTAAATTATAAACAATAACATCAAAACTTCTGAAGCATCTTATTATTCTAATGCTTTTATTCAATCTAAGGGTAATCCTCAAAAAAACGTGGCAAACCTTTAATGAGCTTACGTCCCGTCGTGTAAATAATACAACGGTGAAAGAACTAAAATTGAATGATGCCATTGTCTAATTCTAGTGAGCTTTCTAATGCTTTTAATGAACATTTTTCAACAATTGGGCCCAGAATTGCTAATGAAATACCTCCAACTGCTAATAATGATTCAAGTTATATCAATAATATAAATGTAAATAACAACAAATTCAGTTTCTCTCTGACTAACTGCAGTATTGTTTTCTCTCATCTGAACAAGTTATGCAAATCTAAAGCAACAGGTCTTGATAATATTTCTGCTAAAATTATATGCGAATGTGCTGATCTTATTTCAGTTTCCCTATGTGATCTCTTTAATAAATCTTTAGTCTCTGGCTTATTTCCTGATGATTGGAAATGTGCTAGAGTTACTCCATTGTTCAAGCAAGGTGAGCAATCTGATCTAAATAATTATCAACCTATTTCAGTCATTTCCGTTATAGGTAAAGTGTTCGAAAGGATTGTTTATGACTAGTTGTATAACTTTTTGACCAATGAAGATATCATTTCTAATCATCAATCGGGTTTTTGCTCATTACATTTAACTGTAACTGCCCTTCTGGAAGCTACTGATAACTGGGCCTTTAATATTGATTGTGGTAATGTTAATGCGGTGGTTTTTCTCGATTTAAAAAAGGCATTTGACACCGTTGACCATGATATCCCCTTATCTAAAATGAACCTTTACGGAATACAAGGAACAGCTCTTGATTGGTTTAAGTCATATTTAACTAATTGTACACAACGATGTCTCATTAATGGTTCTCTTTCTAGAATCTGTTCTCTTAAATGCGGGGTACCGCAAGGAACAATCCTTGGCCCCCTTTTATTTCTTATTCATATTAATGACTTACCAAACTGCCTAACATCGTGCCAGCCTAGGATGTATGCTGATGACACCCACATCACTTATGCAGGTGTTGATGTGAATTCAATACAGTTAAATCTGAATCACGATTTATATAACCTAAACAAATGGCTTATTTCCAATATTCGTACTTTGAACAATGCCAAAACTGAATTTATGCTAATTGGCTCCAGACAAAAATTGAGTACTTTGTTGAACCCACTTGAGCTCTCGATTGATAATGTTCCGATAGAACATGTTTCCTCTGTCAAATTGCTTGGAATATTTATTGACGAAAATCTATGGTGGCAAACACACATTGATAAATTATCTAAAAAGGTCGCTTCTGGGATAGGAGCAATAAAAAGAATTAGGCCCTTTGTCCCTCCACCTACTTGTACTCTTCATTATATATACAACGTCCTAATTCAATCTCACTTCGATTATTGCAATCTTGTCTGGGTTAATTGTGGTAAAACGTTATTTGACAGGCTACAGAAGCTTCAGAACCGTGCCACTTGCATTTTAACCTTTTCTAGCTATGATGCTGACGCTAACCGCTTAATTAGACAACTTGATTGGAAAGACTTGAGCACTCAATTTCAAATACAGAAAGCCTTAATGGTATACAAGTGTTTAAATGGTCTTGTTCCTGAATATTTATCCTCTAAATTTGTGAAACGAAATGAAATGTGTTACTCCCTGAGGGACTCTGTTAACAAACTATTTGTCCCGTTTCTGCGAACTAATTTCATGAAAAACAGCTCTAGTTATAGCTTGGCAGTTCTCTGGAACAGCCTACCCTGTGATGTGAGAGAAGCTAAATCTCTAAGTCAATTTAAACGATGTTAATCTTCATTTTTAATGTTAGAGTATACACGGCATTCATGAACAACAGGTTTTAGATTAGACGTACAGCTGTAGTTAGTTTTTGCATTTGTTTAGGACAGTTAGGTTATTTCTAATTTTTATACTCCTGATGGATTTTACCGTGTTCAAATAAAGAACTATTCTATTCTATTCTATTCTATTCTAATCAGGTCCTTGTGACCACAGACTGTAGCCCACTGTAGGCCTGGGAATGAGTTTTTAAAAAACATTGTTTCCAGCACATGAAAGTGCATCTAAAAAATGGTAACCTAACCAAGTTTGAGGCTGTTCAGTCAAATGGGAACTGAATAAAAGGCTTATGAAAATCGTGAAAATTAGAGAGTGACTTTGTATTGTGTGTGGAACCCCTTTCCAAATTAGAGACATTTGTATGGGATTTTCTTAATTTTTAAATTCAGGTTTTCTGGCAGCTAGAGAGAGTGACTTTGTATTGTGTGGGGAACCCCTTTCCAAATTAGAGACATTTGTATGGGATTTTCTTAATTTTTAAATTCAGGTTTTCTGGCAGTTTTTTCATCGAAACATGCTCAAACTTGCCAAAACTACTAATTTGGAGATGCCCTTTCATGTGAAAAACCATTTAGTTCAATTTGATTGATTTTCAATTAAGTTTGGATTCGTTTCCAGGTCCTTACTCTTTTGCAAAGTGGGTTAATTATTTAAACAAGGAGTCACTCATTACTGCAATTGTAAGATGTAAATACAAAATCACGTGCCTCATCCTCCATCCCTTGTGGATGTACAGAATATAAAAATGGGATATTTTTATTTTGAAGCTTTCAACTTTGAGGAGGAATTGCCTGAATATGACATGGACTCTGAGGATGAAGACTGGCTGAACAACTTCAACAAAAAGAAGGTTAGACTACTTGACTGTTCTCCATTTTCATGGCTTCAGCTGTTTTGTAGAGCCCTTTGTTCTTGAGTTATTTTAGAGAATTTTGTTAGACCAATTCTCAAACAATATTGATTCTCAAAAGTATTTTGTATGAATGAAGATTGATTTGTTTAGACATAGATCTTTTAGGAATGAAATTTAATTTGATCTTACTTCTGTTTTAGGAGCTCTTAACTCCCTTCAGATTTGAGCAGCTCCTTGATCAGTTGGAGAAAAATTCGGGAAACCAGGTAAAGTAAATTTTCCACTGCCACATCTCCTTCCCCCCCCCCCCCCCCCCCCCCCCAAAAAAAAAAAAAAAAAAAGAATTCATAAGCATTGTTTTCTATTGCTCTTGGGACCTAAGATCGTCCTGCAAGGAATTGAAAACAGTGCATATGCAGAATTTTGTGTATTATGGGAGATGTGGAAGTGGCAAATAAACCTTTACTATTTATAACATAACTTAACATTTACTTTCTGTTGTGGTTTTGTTGTTTTGATAGTCTGGGGTCTGAGAATTGAATGGATTAAGGATTAACATTGCTGGTTTAGGTGTACTCAGTGTGATTTAGTCATTGCCTGTAAATAATAAATTCCTATAACTTGGAATTGAAATCATGTTTTTCTTTTTCAAGGCTGTGTCTTTTAATGACGCAAAATGTATATTGAAGGAACTGAGTGCCGAGACTATGAAGCCTTTGTACGAGTATTGGCTTAGCAAAAGGAAAAAGCTGGTAAGACATTGACTAATGGACCACTTGGTTAAACTTGTTGATATAAGGCCTTAATTTGATTTCTCTTGTTGTTGTACAAAACAGTCAACATCTGTTGTGTAAATAATGCTGAATACAAGGATAAACATCTTACATCATACCAACATTGTTAGATGCTGGCTAAAATACTTGATCAAAAGCAAAAATACATACATTTAAAAAATGTTGGTCAAATATTGGTATTTAAACTAAATGTTACCTTCAAGAAAAAATGTTAGAATTTTTATTAAACAATCCTGAATCTGTCATGCCGCACTCACACAGCACCAAATTATACTTTTATATTATCCTTTGAGGTGGCCTCTCCTATAAGCCTTGTGGCTTCCTGAGGTCTTCTCGCCACTAACTTTGTTGTATTATTTGTAAATATTGTGAAAATGGCAAATAAATGAATAAATAAATAAATAAATAAATAAATAAATAATGTTCTGACATAGATATAATCTCTGTGTTTGTTCCGTTTTGCTTGTAAATTTCAGTCATTTTTCTTTGTGTATATGTTGTAGGTAAAATTGAAATTGAGGCAAAATGGAATTCCTTTGTCTTCTAACCCTGGATCATGAATAAGTAGGTTTAGAAGACAAAAGAAATAGACCTTATTCGTGTTCTCTGTAATGAGCTGGAGCTAGTGTGCACACGAGGCTTAAACGGGGCAATCTTTGCATTTGTAAATGTATTCCACTCACAAGAGCCTTTACTTTGTGCTAGATCCAGTTCAATAATGATCTATTGATTTTCAACCTAAGTTAAAATCATTTTGACCTACAACATATACAGGTATGTGGATAAAAGGTCTACCTGGATGGAAAAAAGTAATAAAAATAAATTTTCAAATGAAAATTAATTGTATGTGGATAAACTTCAGTTGTTCCTCAGTCAGGAAGACAAGAGGACAAAGGTATTGTGCTAATTGCTCAATTTACCTATTGCCTCTGAAAACTCTGACTACTGTATGTGTGGAACTTATGGCATGTGATTCCCATCTGTTGTCTTTCCTACAGAAGGATTTGGTGATTTCACTTATCCCTCAGCTCAAAGGAGAAAAGAGAGATGGGTCATCTGCCAGTGATCCATATGTGGCTTTCAGAAGAAGAACAGAAAAGATGCAGACAAGAAAGGTACAGTTCTTACATGTTTGAGATTTCCAGTTATACATCATGTTCGTGCTACTCAATTTGTGCGAAAACATTTGTTTAGAACATTTCATCGCGTGTGCACTAATTCGTTGGCTGACGTTATAAACAAACACTCTTAATTTAAATGTTAAACAAATGTTACATTTATCACTTGAAAATGAAGTCAAGATGACTTCGAAACGTCGTGTAATATCGCTCATATTGTAATCAAATGTATTTCAAAACGTTTTCGCCTTCAAATTCAGGAATCTTTGTGATTTTGAATTGCTTCTGTTCTTTTCAGAATCGCAAGAATGACGAGGCCTCATATGAAAAGATGCTCAAACTCCGAAGAGACTTGAATAGAGCATGTACAATTCTGGACATGGTGAAAAGAAGAGAACAATCCAAGAAGGAACATCTTCAGCTTACTGTTGAAATCTTTGAGGAAAGGTAAATTCAGGAACAAGTTTCCCCTTCTCTGGTAACAACCTTTGTTTATTTCTCATTGAGATATTTTTTCATTTACTATATAGTATGAAAATTATTTTCGTGACTGGCCTCTTTTTTTGGTGGTGGTGGATGGAGGGGTTGGGGGGAGGGGGGGTTAGGGTTCAAGGGTTGGCGAATGTAGTATCACATTAATGAGTGTGGGCCATGTAAAAACAAGAGAAAAAAGATTGTAATATGCTAACTAACTTGTGTGAACGTTCCAGATATACTGCAGGAGATTATGCAGGTCAAATCCTTCAACAGTGTATGGATATGATCAGGTATCAGCCCCCAGCAACGAACCTTACAGTGCCGACATCTGCAGGTTATGGTGAAAATGTCACGCCGGGTGCTGTCACGGGAGGGGACAGAGAACAGGAACTGTGGAGACGGCAGCTCCAAGTGAGGCTTTGTTTATATTCATGATGTTTTGTGATCATGTCATTGAAACTATTTAATTATTCTGAAGGAATCAAAGGCAGGGAAATAGTTCTTCACTGGACCCACTCCAGCGGAAGAAACTGAGACTGCTTCGTCTACTCATTCGTTGTGCTGATGCGAGACACCATTCATACATTAAAGACAGTGAGGAACAGCTAAACCTTCCACACGTTTTGTATTATTTCAGTTTCTCACTATAAAACTTGTTTCACGTCATGATTGAAAGTCCTTAACTTTTGTAGGCTCATCAGTGGTTTCCTCACAGCAAAGATAAGAAGTTCTGTTATAAATTGAACTGTATTATTTTCTTATGATTACTTTTGCAGGAAAGGCCACGATTAAAGAATGACTTCCTCAATGAATTAGGGTAAGTTATCAAGTAGTTTGCACATTTTACTACCACAGCATATTAAAGAGAGACTAATGTAGGTTAAAATTTCACATTTGTGGTTGCTCTGTTATAATTCTTGAGCTACACATTAATAAATCCTGTTGTTGAATTTTTTCCTCAGGATCAAGAGACCCAAACTTCATCACCATGCCAAGGTTCCTCTTGTCCCACCAGGTGGTGATGCAGTGGTGTTTAGTGACGAAGAAGAACTCATCCACATATCACCACCTCCGGTGAGGGAACTTTGTGATCTGTGGTCTTACTTTTTACCTACTTCCTTGTCTGTGTGTGCTCAACCTCTTAGTTTTTCTCATACATCAGAACCCCCAGCGGAACAACATGTATCAATGAATCTAAGGATTTTTGAAGTAACTCAGCGTACGTGGATTTTCTGGCAACTTATTTTTGACACTACAAAATTACCTTTTGCAAATGCGACCAGGAAGGAAATTTCTGTTATCAGGGTTCGTACAGGTCATGGAAAACCTGGAAAGTCATGGAATTTAAGAATTCCATTTTCCAGGCCTGGAAAATCATGGAATTTTGTGGTTGGTCATGGAAAGTCATGGAAAATTATAATTATAAATGGTAGATTAATTATTTGCAGTTGTCAAAGCAAGGATAAAATAAAATCAGGATAAAAATTTTAAAAAAAATTTCTACCGTGAGAGCTAAACTTAAGGTCATGGAAAACTAGAAAAGGTCATGGAAAAAGTCATGGAAAGTCATGGAATTTGAAGAGCTTAAAAGAGTACGAACCATGGTTATGAGAATTTTTAGAGAGCTTAACAGGGGTCAAGAAACAGTGAAAAAAGCAGTTTGATGAAGACTGAAATGTTGTTGGTGTTGTGGTAGCATGACGAACCTTTTCTGTTCACAGGTGGATATTCCGTCAGAACCTGAAGAGGACGATGATGACCCTGATGGAAGATTTGGATTCAAGAGAAAGATTGGTGTCAAATACTTGTCGGTTAGTTGGTTCAAAAGTACACACTTCTTTCAAAATAAGACATGGTTGATTTGCCAAGTTTTCTCTATCAACTCAACTTAAGTTGTATTTTCTTTTTCCTCAGCCCCGTTTTGATTCGCCCCAGCCTCTCCCGTGGGTAGATCCAGCCGAGGGAGGTCTGGGTGACAGGAGGTTTCGTTTCAGTTGTACATCAATATCATCGCCACAGAGAGTTATCGGGTTCGCGCGGAGAAGGGTGGGCCGCGGAGGAAGGTAAATCGGCGGCGATATCGACTTGTAAATTCCGGTGTTTTTCTGAAAAAAGCGCAGTTACATTCAGACTTTCTCAAAGCCCGTTTCCGGTTTCAGTCGCTTTGCGAGTGTCTTTCACGCCTTCGGTGCGGTAGATCTCGCGGTCGACTTGTGGCAAGTCTAAGTTACATTTTGAAAGGAACAAACCCTCAAACAATTTATCCCAAAGAATAACAATTCCTTTTGGTGGTTATAACCACTGCAAGTATAACTTCACGTTTTTCCAAACTTTCCTCAAGCTAATGTGTTCTGAGGATAGCTTTAATAAGCGTTGATCTGTTAGAACTTTGTAAATTTCCGAGCAACACGGTATGTGTTTCTTCCTTCTGGAATAATCTTGGGCCCACGCTTCCCTTCTCCCAAAGCACTCTTCTTTTCGCCGATAGTTACGCTAAGGGAAGAAACAGGCGCTTTTGCAGTAGAGTTGAGTTAATTTTAGTAGCTTTTAGGGTTAAGTGGTTTGCAATAATTAGAAGTAAGGACTAATCTTTCAAATCTTTTATTTCTTGTTTTGACAATATCTTTTTGAACAGAATATACATGGATCGAGTGTACAGTCCTTTATCTGAAGATTTGGATGAATTAGACACACGACTCAACTCCTCGACATCTTCCTTCTCGTTACCGAACGGCTTGTTCCCGTACGATCATCTTACAGGCTGGAAGAAACCTTTACTGTAAGTTTGACTGTCCGTGGATAGTTTTTTTGTTTCAGTGGCGAACCTGTATTAAGCGGTCATCCTCGGGGGTATGGCTTAGTGACCGCTTAATACAGGTTGCACAGAATTCACTTCAAACACAAAAACGCCACTTTGTAACAGTTTATGCTCTAAGGACCTCAAAAAAAAAATCACTTTCTCGGTAAGATTTCCAGCACTGAATAGGAAGATATGACAAAGTAGAACATAATGTAAAAAGAAACCATCAAAACAGCAACACCAAGTTCCTACTGTCAGTATTGGTGTTATATTTGAGTGATTTCCTGTTAAGGCCCGTTTACACAGGCGCAGTTTTGTCGCACAACTCGAGAAGTAATTTTTGGGACTTTGACAACTGACCGCTTAATAGAGGGTGACCGTTCGACTGTAGTTTGCTTGTATTCACTGCAGAATGAATTTTTAAATAGGTTACTGGTTTTCAGCTTGAGAGCTCTTCTGAATGAGGCTGACAAAACAAGGTTGCCCAACCCTTAGATTCCTCATATAAGCCCGTTGGCGGATATGCCCTTCCTGGAAAAAGCTCACCAAATCTCAAGACGCAAATATTTAAAAAAATACCCTCTCCCGTGTACACGCCCAAGATTCTCTTCAGTAACAACAAATGAAATGAAACTCATTTTCTCCACCCCTTAACCCCTTTGTCCAAAGTAAGCCTCCTCAAGAAGTTATTTTAACGAATACAGGTTAAATTTTACTACGTGTTATAAGAGCCGCTTCACTCTAATTCTTGTCAAATATGGACTGATAGCGGCTGCCAGAGGCGCCTTTACAGGCTGACGACTGATCTCACCCTAGACTGAGACGAATTGTAAACCGCCATGAAACTATGTGATATGTTCGGTATATAAATCCATAACCACTACCATGTTAATCTGTTTTTGCTTCTTTCTGCTGTTGTCTTTTTCTAGGCCGCATTACAGACCAAGATCTCCACCCTCACAAATATCACTGTCGTCTCGTTCATCCTCTACGGTATCATTAACGGAATCCCCGTCTGTCAGTAAACAGAGCGGGGAGCCCAGACCACGCCTCCACAGAAGCTTTTCCACGCAGTCAAGATCAAAATTTTCGCTTAACCCCACCCCGACAAATGGGGTAGTGGGACCGAACTTTACGCACACCAACATGAGCCGTACTCTTTACCTAACGGACCTTTATCAAATCAAGGGGCTTATACCACGAGCACACTTACCAAAAATGCCGCGTACTCTACAGCGCCCATGAAGGCGGTGTTCGCACTAAACTTTCCGGTGAACTCGAACATTCCTGGACACGGGTTGGCGCGGGGCAACGCGCCTTTTTCACCCTCTGGTCTTAGTTCATCGTCGTCCGCAAGTTCTGCGTCGAGGCCAAGTGCTGTTGAAACTTCGGGAGTGGAACATATGTAAGTTAGTTTTAATGGTTGTTGACGTGGTTTCAGCCGGCCCGACTGGCGGATTTTGTGAATTCTGCTTTGCGTAGAACAACGTGCGAAGTTGCACGAGTTGGAAGACCATTAGCAGCTCCTCAGGGCTCAAAGAAAGTAGACTGAGGCGAGCCTTAAAACAGGCGAACATCTGCAAAAATCGCTCGTCTTCCGGAAACTTGATGCGCAATGTGAAAATTTTCTCGGCTTTTGTGGAGATGTTGCAAGGCGGGGATTTTCAGAAGCGCGTCTGGGGTCGAGCACGGTATTCGTCCCTGCTTGTTCCCCAAATGTTAAGGGGACTGAGGGGTTGGTTTCAAAAGCCGGATAATATATTGTAGCGGGGATAACGCAGCGAGTAAAATGTTTTTACTATTCGTTTGTGGAATTTATCACAGCTTCAGTGCCGGACTAATGAGAACAAAGATTCTCTCGTATTTTTGATCTACTTGAGAAGGTAGTTCAAACATTTCGAGTCAGTAGACAAATTATCCAAACCCAAGCCATCTAGAGGGACTTTCCTTTGGCTTTGTTGGCCATTGAGCATTTCTGGCCGAAAAAGATCCCATGCCGGTCCATTATTATTCTGAATATTTGTAAACGTGAGGAAATTAATCCAGTTTCTTTTGCGACTATTTTTTCTCCACAGGGAAGTAGATGTAGTCAGTAGAACTGATGGCATCCTAAGTACTTTCGATGGGTTAGGAACTTCAATGAACAGTGTGCCCAACGCTACGTGATAATAGCTGGCAAAATTAAGGAATACAATGTGAAATGAATTCTCCGGACAACAGTTCGAGTGTACTGTCAGTATAAAGGATTGGGAATTGTCACGAGTTGGTGGGAAAATGGAATTAAAGTAGCGGAACATCCGTCCGGCTTTTAGAAATAATATTTGTGGCAGTGTTCCAGGGGAATTGAGAACGCGGAATAGGAATTCTCGGCTTTCCCCACGGGTAGTTCATACAGCGGGTTTGTAGAACACGGCAAGATATACAGGAATGGATTCAGTGGATTTCTTGGCATCCAGGACGTATTCAGCAGAAATCACTTATGAATGCAGACGTTTCTTCTTTAGAAATCTTTTAGACGTGTAAATCAAACTGGGTACTAATCCGAACCGACAAAGTTTACTGTCCGTTCTCTGTAACTGCAGCCATGGGAAGTTAAATATTTCATGTGCATATTTACGTATTTCTTCTTGTCTAGTGCTGTACAGGAACGAGTTTCTCTGTTTTTTTTTTTCTACTTTGGTTCAAGCGTATGTATATCGAGTTCTAAACGCTTTTGGTATAGGTTTGTATAATATTCAAGTTTTCTTGTCATTTGTTTTTCTACGGGCTGCATGTACTTTTAAACAGGCTGTAGTTATGGAGAGCGACCAGATTCATACATAACTCACAATTTTTTTCTCAGACTGTCATTAACCAAGGAGATCATCGAGCAGTCGCGAATTGTCGAAGGCTTTTTGGAAACTTTGGCGTCACTTCGGTTTTCCTCGTAAGGCGCCGATGCTTCTTTCTTGCGTCTTCGGCTTTTGGCGTCGTTTCGGTGAGCTTCTGACGCACAAGCCTTACCACAACAAGAAAAGTGCGATCACCTTGTGTTATTGTCAACGGGACCGATCAGTGTAAAAAGTTAATAAACGATCAATGTGCCCGTTTTTTAAAACATTATTTATTGTTACAAATTATAGGAAGATTATTCGCGCATCACACTCCCTTTCCCCTATTAACTACGATGCGATAATTACCACAGGCAGCATTGTTGAGTACCCTCTTCTGCAGAGATCGCGTTACTCGGATACACGAACACACAACCAAGTAACGCAATATCTGCAAGGAGATTGCATTGTCTTGAATAGCAGCTACTCAGCTTAATGCAGCGCTCTTTGACCAGCGTATTCAGTGCGATGGCAAAGTTTTAATTCAATTGTTCTACTTTAGATGAAAAAGGCCTATATTTTATAACGCAATTGATGTGGAACTAATACACTCTTTGTACAAGTGACTTTCATATTCCCTTCTAACGAATTTGTGTACAATAAATCGCTGACAAGAAAAACATTTCTCCTTAGTTTCCTTGTTTTGACTGCACACAGCACAAAAGCGTGACCACTCCAAAATGCAACAGAATACGCTTTTTTTTTCTTTTGGGGGGGGGGGGGGGGGGGGAATGGCGGATGGCACGCGCACCTCGTTAGAATTCGAGGAACATTTAGTGTTTAAAAGCCAATTTCCGAAGAGGATTTTCTAGATGCTGTTATCGGATAAAAACTAATTTTTCTGAGTGTCTTTATTACAAATTAATTACAGTTGAACGTGCTTCTGCCCGAACCAAGCAGAGTTCAGAAATTGTTTTAGCCGCTTTGTCAAAACGAGAATGTCGGGGAGGGGGGTTGGGGTGGGGGAAACAGCAGACACCTGCAAGTAAGTGGGAGAATCGCTCCCGTCAACCTCGTTCCCAGGGTCTCTATTCTTCCCGCGCTCTCGTTACCTTTGTGTGTAGAAAGTAATGACTGGTTTGTTGTTGAAATCAAAATCTCAAGAAAAGTAGGGTGTGTTCTGACCTCTAATTTCTTTGTATAATTTTCAAAACTTTTGAAACTCCCATCTAAACTGGAAAACTTTACGGGACTGGTAATTACCGGGAGCTTCGAGAAATGGGCCCTTGAGCTCACTGATTGACCGTAAATTAATTTATTCAAAAGCAAAAAAATGCTGAATATCAATAGAACGTGGCTTGGCTCATGCACGGTCGCCCTGCTGAAGGCACCGACTACTAGACTCCGTATCCAGTTGACTGGCACACTACTTTGTTCAGGGTTTTACATGATTGTAGCTATTGTAATATCTTCTATGATCATTAATCCCATCCCTCTGATTACAATCGTCGTGTGGACCAAGGCTCTATTATGTTCTTCACTTCTTTCCCTCTGCATTTGACGGTAGTCACTCTAGTAATGATCCGTGCTGCTGAATCTTTCGCGTCGTTGAATCGTACGCTACATGTCTTGTAATTTGCCAATTAATCATCAGGTTCTTTGAGGTAAGCCATCTGTCAAGACTTTGAAATGTCTAATTCTTCAATCGACCTATCGTCATTATTTATTCAGTTTATTATGGGCGTGTCTCTGTCCTGTCCACGTGTCGAGACCGCTGTCTTTTTAATTTTACCTGGCTGTGCGCTGTGCAGATCTGGCAGAACGGTCCCTATAAAGGATAAATAGATCGATTTTTGTTCACAGCGTTAGACTAAAATGTTGACCACATTATGCAAAAAAAGCTTTTTCAGGCTAAGATAAGGAAACAGGCCTGAAGTAATGGAATGATCACTTACCACATCACGCGCCGGCAGGCAGTCTTCATGATAAACATGTTTGCAGAAGAACACGACAACATGAGAGGCTCTCCTTGAATCTGATGAAACAAAAGAATTGAGTTTGAAGAAAGCAATACAGATGTAGGAAAAGAACAGTATCACTTGCTTTGGATTGCCGATCTTTGAAGGATCACAGATACAAAATATTTATTCATATCAGATCTTGTGTGTGACTACACAAAAACGTCCAAGGCTACACCCATAAAACTAGATGACCAATAAAAGTATGCGTGACCAGTAAACGACTGCGTGACCAACAACAAGATCCTCTCAATCAACACTAACCTTCGACAATAACAGTTCCCTGACACACGGGGCACTTGGTTTCATCTACGAAGACAAAGCTTCCAGTCAATCCAGACAGAAGTTTTAACATAACAAATACCTCAATTGAGCACCCGCTCCTTCCCTCTACAATCGAAACCCACTTCCCCATACAAACGCAAAACAAATGATGACAGTATCTTTCTCACTGAGGTTTCGCCATACAGAAATCTGATGCTCTACAGCAATGTTCCACATCACGGAGGAGTAAGGGCTCTAGACTATCGTACCATTGCTCCCCGAACTACACGGCTCTTTCCAAGGCCGCTATTCTTTTACCGATTGAAAATTCGAGTTGTTCTTTCCTTTTAAGACATCACTTGTCCAGAAAGAGCGTAACATAACAGTCTTACACGTAGCTGTTAACTACATACCGTCCACAGACACTCCTTTTTGCTGAACTTTACTCAACCGTTGCAGCAACGAGACACTACAGACGATAAAAACAAGAAATACAACTAATCACTAGCGCGGAGTTCGTTTTTATTGACATGTGAGATAATTTCAACGAACAAAGATAACGAAAGATTTTAAACGATCATCCATAGACAGCAGGCCCAAATTTTGCATTGAGGCCTTTGGTAGCCTATTCCAAGCTCCGAGAAACCTGGGACGAGTCTTTTTTCTTCCCTGGTTCCAATTTGTTTCGCTAGCCCAACTACTGTGGGAGCCTTGGACAGATTAGGTCTTAGGCGAGACCAAGACATCACAAATAATGTAGAACAATTTGATAGAACGTTTCTCACCTGTCTTTGACAAGAATCTTTTTACAACCTTCACGAAGCGATATCTGCAGAGAAACAATGCTTAAATTCAGAGCTTTTTTCAAAGACAAGAGGTCTGAGCAACTTCCAGGATCGCAGATAGGGGAAAACACTAAAAGATTAAGTATTTAGACCGTCGTAACTTCCCGGCCATATTGGACCTACGATAAAGTCAATCAACAGACATTACGCGTTAGAAGAAAGAATGGGTTTCACTCAAGATACTCAAACCACGACGACAAGACCAAAATTCACCTGCAAATTGAAATCCTGTAGAATTTTCACCAGCGAGTCTCTCAGACCAGGAATTTCCATTCCTTCTGGAATTCTCTGTGAAAGGAAAAGATATTACTTCGGCTAAAACTAACTCCTACTTTCTTGAAAGTTTTGTCGTTTCCAAAGAGTGTTCAACATAGAGGGAAATGCCATAATTGCTTTCGAGTTCCCACTCTGCGCTTTGCTGTGAAGGTCACAAATCAGTCATCATACCTGAATGAGTTTGATCGGATCGACATGAGTTCCAATATTCTGCAAGAGACCAGTGATGAACTCTGAGGAGAAAAAAAGACGGCCGGAGAGATAACGCTTGTCACTGTCACTAAAGATGCAAATGTCGTCCACACGACGACACAGTTTTCGTCCATGAAAGGGTGTTTAGAAGCCACCTGAAATGGGTTAAATACCTGGTTTGTCAAGAGAATAATTGATAAGATCGTCCCACAATTCTTCATCGTCTTGTTCCTTTGCGAATTCAATGGCCTATCAATCAAAACACTTTCAGTCATGAATTGTCAATTATCTCCTAAAACTAAATTCACTTGTTTACTTCATTACACTCTCAAAGTCAACCGTACCATTGATCGAGAGGCAATAACAAGGGACTTTCCAATAAAACCCACGAAAAATAGGTGTGGAGGGATTCCTCAACTTCCCTGCATGTGTAAAAACCTGTGACCTACTATGATAATTAAAGGAAAAACAGCCACACGGAACTCACCTTTTCAACGTCTTTTTCGTCTTGAATGATCAATTGCAAGGCCTGCTTGTTGTTGCCCATACGACCTGGGAAACCGAGCGAACAGAGTGGTTTTCAATTCAGCATCGAAAGCAAATTGCGTTGGCTTTGGTTTTGCATTGCTTCGCTCTGTGATTGGCTGGCAAAACTCGCGCCACTTTCTCAACCAATGAGAAGCAAAACCAAATCCAATCGGGACTTGCACGCGCGCATTTTCCCGCGCTTTGCGCCGGTTACATGTAATTACTTCGTATTCTGATTGGCTCGTTGCGCTGTTGTGTCTGTTGTGACTGGCCAGAATGATTGCTTTGGTTTTACGACAGTCAACTGAAAACTGCTCCATCAGAAACTAAACAAAAATCCGTACTACTCTCTATCTGATAGTATACACCTCTCATAAACCACCACCACGGTATCCTAACATTTTCACAATATTATAACGAACTACTCACTAAGAAGGAAAACCATCTCTGGCACCAAATGCCTCTGCTCACATTCGTTCAAAGCCTGAAGAGAAATCACGATAGAATGTAAGATCAAAGATCAAAACGCTGCAGTCGTGATTTTCTTTAACTTAAGATAGAAAAACGTAAACTGAAAGCTCCATGTTGGCCACATTATATGAAATCCTCTTGTATCAATGCCACGTAATCATATCTTTGTCAACTTATTAACACTGACTTGCATCTAATCCCAACCTCTTGATCAAATACGAGTAAGCGACAATGATCAACAAAGATATGCAGTCCAGATGTTTAAACAAATTCTCCCAGCAAGAGCTAATTTACAGAAATATGGTGAAGGGTAAGGAAAGTTGGTATTTGGGCTTAAAGGGCTCAGTATTAGATGAGGCAGAACCGATTATTTAAGGGATATACCACAAATTTCTATGGTTTATAGACTGATAAACCACGCGGGATGTTGGAAGAACACTCGAAGAATTCGTAAATCACGAGCCGCGGGCGAGTGATTAACGGATTGTTCGAGTGTTCTTCCAACATCTCAAGTGGTTTATCAGCCTATAAAACATAGAAACTTGTGGTATATTGCTTTTATATAATAATCCAGAAGACGCGCGAAATTTCCATGAGTTCACTGGAACAATGAACCATAACTGATTGACCAATCAGAGCGCGACCATTTATTTTGTTATTATATAAAGTAGTTCATATATGATTCATTTCATATTATCATTCTCACCCTATATAAAGTGTGATAGTTTCTGATGCCGGCCCATTTCATCCGTTTTGAATTGCTGCGCATAATGTTATCAGGTTGGACATTGCCGGCTTCACAAGATGCAAATCAGAATTCCGCCCAATGTTTTACCACGTGTACGAAATGAAAATTGCCTTTTACCTTTTGTAGAGGATAATAGTTGCTGTTTCGCAGGAATGTAAGAAGCTTGGGACGATCATACTCGGCATAAAGAGGAATCTGTAAGGAATAAAGAAGGAGGGTTTTAATGGACTGCTGAAAATTCCCTTCAGAGCCCATCAATTTCCTTTCAACGGCGATCGTCTGCTGAAGAAAGCCTTGTGCGATATTCTCCTTAACTAATCACAACTGACATGAAAATTCTTGCTCAACCAATCACATCTAGAGTAACATTTTCCCGTGGTTGCCGGAAAAGTAAAATTTTCCTCCGCTCTAGCCATCAGTGTGTCATGTCCATATTCTACCAAACCAGAGTTGTGGAAAAGAAACACCGACTCTTATTAGAGAATAAGGTAATGAAGAAAGCAAAACACTTCTAATATGTACCTGCAGCTCGTGGTAATCCATTCCAGCTTGCGGATCCTTGATAAATAGCGCATCCAGAAACTGTGAGTCAAGGAAAAACAACAACATAAATATCAAAAGCTGTGCGAGGATTTGAGAACATTTATCAAGTTTGTTACCTACCACGTGAAGGAGTTCTGATCTTTTGTTGAGCTGTCGTACAACGTCTTCGACCTGGAAAACAAAACAAAACAAAACCGACAGAAAGGTAAGACATGGCCAATTCTTGAAAAGTAAAAACTGAAATTTGAGGAAAACACTAAGAGGCGTTAGTGTAGGCACTGAAGAACTATTAAAATATAATTACTGAATTTGATGCAATTTATAGGAGTTAACAACAAAGAGCGCCAGTTATGCCTGCGGCCAGGGGTCAGCCATGAGGCGCATGTGCAGTAGTTATTAGCTTGGTCTATGTGGCGTGTGTTTGGGGCAGCGTAAGCATTCTCTGCCAGTATTGAACTCCAATGGTTTTGGACTGCAGTTGCTCCCCTCTTTTAATTTTTTCCACTTTCCGGTCAGCGTGGCGGGTGCCTTGCGTGGGTTGCGGGTCTGTGCCGACTAGGGGGGCGTGAATCTAGGGACTTGTTGCTGATTCCAAGTAACCTCCACTAAACAATACAGTTGTTAATCGCCGATTACCCCAGCCTTCATATTCCACGCGCCAATTAAAGTAAACCGGAGAAGAAGCGACTATTGCATGGTCAAGAAACGTCAAGTGTACGAAAGGACAAAAACTACACTTACGGGAACTTTGTCTACATTGTCAATCAACATCTTCACGGCTTTCTAAAAAGGAAAAACAAAATAATCGTATGTAATGAACCATAAGGGAATGGCAATGCTATGCGGTTTCCTCAATATTTTCTTGTTGGCGCCAAAACGATTTTCTTAGTTTTTGTTTTTGCGCTAAAGACTGTGTTGAATGTTTTTTAGCAATGCTATAATAAAATATCGCTCTATTTCCACTCCTTTAACTTGGCACGATAACCGAAGAATGTGTCTGAGGCATCAGTCTCATCAGTTGTTGTACTGTTAGTAGTAAAAATCAGTTGTTACGCGCTCTTGATCATATTTGCATGGAAGGGGCGCGTTATAAATTTTTAATTATTATTATTATTATTATTATTATTATTATTATTATTATTATTATTATTATTATTAAAAATAAATGCAAGTAATCATCATAGACGGCAGATACCTCTTTATCAAACTCCATGAGCATGATAATCTTGTCTTGGATTGAATCGAACAAGTTATGTTTATGAATCAAGTTAAACACGTCGCTGTGCCCAAGCCTGTAAAATGCAAATACACACAGACACACAAAAAAGGAAATCTTAAACTTGTGTAAAATACACTTTAACTGAGATGTAAGGCCAAAAATGCGAGAAAATAGAAACATTTACAATGGGCCTTACAAACGTACTTGAGATATATAGCCAGTCCCTTGTCGTATCTTGTTAGTCGAGTGTAGCTGCGAGATAAGAGTAGAGGAATGTCCGTTACAGAATGTGAGCTCGAAAAAGCAACAAGCACCGATCCAAAATGACTTACAGCTCTCCAAGAGTTTCCAGTAAAACGCGGTTGTCAGCATCTTTTTCTAGCTGATCCTACAAAGAAAAGAAAGTATGACATAACGTTTAGTACAACTATTGCAAGGTTGTCCTCTTTAATTGTCGTTTTTCCTGATTTCTTGGATGATCAGTATGCTTGTAAGGCCTCTACACGCACCTGCACGGCACTGATAATCGGTTGAACACTGTACAAATCAGCAGGCCAATCCTTGATAAGTGATTGAAATTTCTAAAACATAAACGAAGAATGGAATTTGTTTTAGAGCAAATTAAGTACTTGGCGCCGATTGGTGTAAAATCGCCAAATATTTCCCGCGCTTTTTTGGCCCCGGCCGCATATTTTCCCTCTCTTGGCACAGGCTACACATTTTCCCGCGCTTGGCAATGGCAACATCTTTTCCCGCGCATAGCACCGACTGCTATCGGTGCTTTCAGTTATGATTTATTACTTTGCGTTTGATGAGATAACTTTATCCTGGGGTTAAAACCCAATCACGAGGAAGGCACTAAAAACAAATTTAAAAACAACCCAATAACAACTAATCAAGAGACAGACAAGAAAGAGCCAGTATCAGACGGTTTGTGTTATCATATCCGCAGTGAACAAATTATGCCCTGTAGTAACAACCAATAAAACATTGGCTGGTGCCCCGTGACACACTGTTCATAGCCTATCAGATGACACGCATAAAGTGATGTCATCACACACTGGCAATGATGGTCATTGGTGTTTTGTGTGAGAAATGAAAACGGGCTACGTATTTGAAATGCCACTTCAAAAATCTTAGTGAAGTCCAAAGGACATAAATTGAAGAGCCTGGCGCCTATCGGGTTAGAAAATTTTGCCACTTACTGTCGACTTTTTTAGATTGATAAAATCTAAACAAAATGATGTACTGGATTCTCGTACTAAACGGTACTTTTAAAAGAAATTTGGAACTGAAATGTTGTACGTACATCTGCAGCGAAAGAAAACTTCGTTTTATGCTTGTCTGTGGCACTTTCCGTCTTGTTGTAAGGTAGCACGCGGGAGTGTCAAAACTTCAACCATTCCAGATATCTGGAAAATTTGACAAATCTCGTTTACTGAAGCGAACATATGGAATCACCGGGGGTATAGTCACCTTGTAATCTTTCTTGAGGAAGTCATACAGCACCATTTCATAGATAGCTGAACTCAGTTTCACAGTGTTGGTAGGAATGTAAGGTGCAATGGCCTGATGAAGAAAAACCAGAAACATAAGGTTATTCTTACGTGATCATTTTACTGAACATCACCGAGTGAATAGAGCGGTTTTCAATTGAGCGTTGAAAGTAAATTGCATTTGCTTTGGTTTTAAATTGCTTCGCTCTGTTGATTGGCCAGGAAAAATTTGTTCTACTTTTTCAATCAATGAGAAGCAAAACCAAACCAATCGCGACTCGCGCGCGCCATTTTCCCGCGCTTTGCGCCAGCTACATGTGACTGATTGGCTCATTGCAACTGTTTCGTTCTGTTGTGATTGGTCAGAGTAATTGCTTTGGGTTTGGCTTTACGATACTCAATTGAAAAGCGCTCAATAACTGACTCCAAAAGCATAGACACTCTAGCAGAGAAGAGAGAAAAAAGAAAAACATAGTAAATAATTGTTGATTGATATCTCGCTCTAAGGTCTGCAAATTGTCGTAATTTTAAAAACGATTTCCAGATTTAGGAAGAAGGAGGGTCAATAAACACACCTCTAACTGATGTTTTCTGGCAAACTTGTACACTTCATCTTCCCACAGTTTCTTGTCGTCACCTAAGACTTTCACACACACCCTATGGCCATTTGAAAGAACATGAATCAACTGATGAATACGCTTTACACCTTTCTCAAACTTGAACTAGAAGAGCTTGGGCGTTGTAATGTGATGGAAACGTTTTGGCAAAATTGGTGAAACCGAGAAGCTACGAAAACACGATTTTGAACAAACCTAGCAGCAGTCTCGTACTTTCGCTCTTCCATCAGCGATTTTAGATAAGCTCTTCCAATATCCTGCATGTGTAAAACACAAATTCAAAAACCATATGACATTAATGCGAGAGCAACAGGCAGTTCCACTTGGTGACATTTGATTACCAACCAAACACATTAAACGGTGTAGTATAGTTTCTCTCACCAAAAAGCAACTCAATCAAATTGTCACTTCACTTTTTAACAGCGAGAGAAGTTTTATTGAGAATGAATGATAGATCTTATTATAAATAAAAAAGGGTCACACTATCCCGCAAATGGCAAATGCTAATCTTGGCGGGTAGTGTTTACATCAGTGGCTTAAGTTTTTTTTACAAAGAAGTCATAAAATAGAAAATAAAGTAGTAAATATTAATATATAAATAGAGTTGATAAGAACACTGTCTGAAGGACATTAGTCATATACTTACATGTAATTATTATAAAGTTTTAAATTACACTGTATGATAACTACTTAGTTACTGCAATAAAAGAGAGGAATTTTTGCATTAATATTAAGATCAACGTAAGTCTCCTCATGCTCTAAACACTGCAGTAGTAAGTGTTTGTTGAAGGCAATTATTTTTTCAAGAAAGCTTTGTTTTTCGTTCGTAGGTATTCGGGGAGTGCATTCCATATTTTACACCCAATGTGATGTAAGGAATGGCAAGGAAAACTCGCTTTACTCAAAATAATTTAAAACTGTGTGGAAATAATAATTATGGACTGGGTATTATATTTACTGGGTATTATGTTTTTCCTTACTTAATGCATCATATTATAATAGTTTGCTAACATTATTTTATTTTATCTAAACTTTTGTAGATACATTTTAGTTTGTAGGTCCACATCAGCTTTTTAGTTTTTGTATGCATGCATGTAACCGACCTGTTGATTGTGTTTTCTGACATCTTTGCTGTTCGTCTCAGCTGCAACCAGGGCATCCTTCAGAATTAAAAAAAGTATATAAAGAAATGCACAAAAACGCTTAATTCCCAATTTTCAGTTGCCATCTGTAGATCACCAACATTTGTGGTTCAAGTCACTCATAGTTGGTGCAGAGCTTCCTTACAATTTGCATACAATGGGCAGAGAGAGAGAGAGAGAGAGGGAGAGAGAGACACCAAGGCTCTTGACTAATGAAATAACCAATAGACAGGACTCGAAACATTACCCTACAGAACAGAAGCACTTCCACTGCTCTAACCACTCTGGCACACATATAGTGTCCCTCTAAACACTTCATAATTCATTCACTCCCAAGAGTCTGAAGCCACCATAACAAGGTATAATTTCATGAAAAATAAAAAAAAAAGGCAATCTTCTGTGGCTGTGCATACCTCATATTTCCCATGGTCAACAAGCCACTTGATGTGATCGTCAATGTTCCTAGGCTAAAAAATACATAAATTCCAAGAATTATTATTGTTTGAGATAACTGATACAAATGCAACAGGAGTGAGAAACATTACTGAAAAGTCTGCCCTGTGGTAACCAATCCAAAGGAAATGCAAGTGACTAAAGTGTGAAAGGAAACCGCACAAATAAATTATAAAAAAACATCTCTTAAAAACTTATCAAAACAAACCTTAGCCAGCACAAGGTCTTTGGGACTAACAATGTAAAATAAGTTCTCCTCTGCAACATTTTCTGTTAGCATAAACAAAAAAAATAAGTAAACATGATGTGTTGTGGATGTAAGATGGAAGCCTGTTGTAGGCAAGGTGTCTACCTACACAACTGTACACTTTGCAGCTTGTCTCATACCAAACTGTACAATGTGGCAACCACCAAATTTATTCATTATTATTGTATTAAGGTCATTATAATGCTGTTATGCATTATATGCATCATCTGCAAAAAGAAGGCAGTGTGGCCAAGTGGTTGCAGTTGGGTGGCCCCGAGTTCAAGTGGCGCTCTGGCCACTAGCTTGAGTTGGTTCTTGGCAGTCCTGAGTTCAACCCCTTGGCTACACTTATAACTTGCGGCCAACCAGTTTGTCTTCCGTCAGTTGGGTTTCTTAACCTTGTTACGTTTAGCCTTTGTGCTATAAATACTGCTAAGGGTAAACTAAGGTCATTTATTTATTTATTTATTCATTTATTTATTATGTAGTTTATAGTATTCTGACGATGTGCTGAGATTCCTAAAGCAAATCCTAAGTTTGTAAAGCAATTTCTATCTTGGGGCACATCCACAAATGCTTAAAAAAATTCAGCCCAACTAGCTGAATCTAATTATTTTATTGTTAAAAACTCTTATATAATTTTATGGACCTAATATTCTTATTATAAACTTTTTAGCTGGTAGCTTCAGTTTTTTAATCATTCACAGGCAGTTTTAACTTCAGACTTAATGCTTTTGGTTGAGTACACTTTAGAGAAAATGTTGGTGTGTTTTAGAGTTGAGACAATTTAGCATTCATTCTTATGCTCAAGCCTAAAGTTTAAAAAACAAACAAAAACTACAGTCTACATGAGGTTTGAAATCATGAATTTTCCAATGAAAGCAATTGGTTACAAAAGACAATTACTTTTCAGGAAGCCATGTTATCAAGAAAGTTTCAACTTTTAAACTGTCCACATGGATGAGTTTTCACAAGTTTAGGTTTTCAAAAGATCCCTTTCTGGAGACTGTTTTTGTGTGTACAGAACGTGGAAAGGGAAACTTTTGAAAAAGGAATCCTATGAAAGCACATCCATGTGTTGAGGACTTGGCAGTTTTACATACCCATATAATAACGAGAGTCTGAGCTGTCCAGATCATCATGGAAAAAGGCTGATAGATGTGCAATTATAATTTGATTATTTATGGTTAATAAACAAGTGTGTTTACAATTGCATTATTCTAACTAATAAGTTGTTATTACCTCATCAAGCTAAATTGAAGAAGAATAAAGTTGACATTTACCATTCCACATTATTTTTTAACATTTTGTTTTCTAATTTATTATTACAACTCTCTATAGTCTGTAGTCAGTCTGTCTGTCTGTCTGTCTGTCGGTCAGTCAGTGAGTCAGTCCCTCTGTCAGTGAGTCAGTCAGTTAGTGTATCAATTAACTAGTAAGTCAGTCAGTCAGTGTAGCAGTTAGTAAGTTTGTGCTTCATTCATCCAGTCAGTCACTCAGTCTCTCATTCAGCAAGTGCACGTAAGTCAATTTTCAATCACATCATAGTGATCAAGTGGAACATGAATTCAGCCATACCCAAATGATAGTCATCACAGCGGTACTGTTCAAAGCCCCTGACTGACAGGGCATCAGCAGATATCTCCTCAGGTTCATTAAGGCCCCGAGGTGTTACTATCCTCAGTTGTGGTCTGTTTGCAGTGACATGTTGACCTTTCTGTTTGATAAAACACAGAATGCAACAACAATGAGGAAGGACAAAAGACAACCATTATGTATGTTCTCGAGTTATTTTTCTGGAGAGAAACAAACATTCAAGCTATTATTATATCTCTCCCTTAGTATGTGCACTGTGATTGGTCAATTTTGCAGGCTGTATTCTACAGTACGGCCCGCTTGACTTCAACTAGTTTTCTTTCCTGTGCGCTGGATTAGCCTCATCTTTTCGGTCCATACTGTATGTTACGGATCCTCCTATTTTCTCATTAATTTATGGCCTGCGCACTTCGCACTTGGGCCATAAATCAATGGGAAAAAACTTGGTCTGTAACTTGCAGTACGGACCTCGAACTTGGTTAGTAAGAGGTATATTATTATTTTCAAAATCAAAATCAAAATCATCATAGTTACTGTAATGCGCAAGTAAAATATAAAAATGTTATATTTAAAAGTT
>JAEMWC010001127.1:257500-260386 GCA_016490735.1 Pachyseris speciosa | reverse complement strand
TATTTTCCCACAATATCTCAATTTCTGGACTTTAATTTTTGAATGATAAGCGATTAGTTTTTACAAATGTACTAGCGGCTTGAAACTGTCCAGAAACGTTCCTTTCTTGTGTTTCAAATGACCCTAGATTGACGTATTTGTAAACAGTTTCACTCTGCTAATTAATTTTCTACTCACATTTCACCGAGACTCCATTCACATTTATGCGAAAAAATCCTACATCGTTCAATAAGCGTTTCCTTTTTCAAACAATTATCCATCGAAGCGAAAACAAGTGTGCTTAGTTTTTTTTTGGAATCAATACACTATTTTTATCACCTTGCATAATGATAAACCTCTGTGGCTAAAGGTCATTTTTCCTGCCTGTGACGCAGCTAAACCGGGTTCGATGTCCTTTAGTGGTATATATCACGGGCTTTATTTTTTTTTTTCTCTTTTTCTTGTTCTTTTAGAAATATTTTTTACAAGTGTTATAATTATTGTTCTCAATGGTTGAGCTGTATTTTAGAGGAATATATGTTGATAGGGGTCTAAAGAAATAGACTCCAACACAAGCTAAACACAATGCGTCTGATGTAAGAAAGACAGACTTCCAGTTAGGGATACAATACTGTTTTTTGCAAGCCCGAGTTTAGGCTACAATGTAATTGTAGCCTCTTGTTTTGTTTGATCCACTAGTTTGAAAAGTCAGAGCAGTTTATTTCTTTCTGAACATAATCATTCAAATAATTCAAATAAAAATCACTCTATCATGATTGTAAATGGGGACCAAAAGCAGCTTACTGGTCAGTCATTTTAAGAAACAATTTTCTCTTAGTGGTCTTTAGTGCATTACTATTAAAATTTATGTAACAAATTATTATAATATTATTAATCATAAAGTGCATGTATGTGACTGTGTAATATTCCTGATTGTCATCTATTAACAGTAACTACAGGTGTTTGCAATTCATGGCACAGAGGGTAGACGTTGATTGACCAGTACTTCATTGGTTTACTGCATTTCTAATTAAAAACTACAATCTTAAGTGACTGCTTTCAATTGCCAAAAAATCAAAATTGCTCCAAATGAACCCTGTTTAGAAACAGAGCCTGTTCATCATGTACATGTAAGAAATCCAAACAATGCATACAAAAGTAGAAAGAGGAGCTTATGCTTTATTATAGTGAAATGAAATGTTGGCGTCCCAAAATAGAGCTTATTTGTATTAATAATTAATTTGTTATTTCCAAGCAAAATACTCACTTAGGATAATCTTGTGCAAAACCTTTCAATATCACTCATGTCAAGATACTGCCATTCTGTAAAGCAGTTGTTATGTCACTTGAGTGTGTTTTCTTAATCTGTGATTTATTCATTAGAAGGTGGAGGAAGGAAGGTCAATGAGAACAAGCTTCTGACTCAGAAGAAGAACAGGTACAGATGTTATGTTACGTGACTTTATATGTAATAAGTTGCCAGCGCTGGCTAAAGCATAACTCTGTGAGTGTTACCTTCACCAGGCTATAATCAAAGTGGGCACATGTATGCAGGGTTCTTGTTAAGAGCTAGCCTCCTTTGCAGCCGTTGTTTGTGTCGGTCCTATTCTCCTTCCCCACCAATGTCTGCTGAACCGAGCCGGACATTCCATTCCCATTGTGTCTGAGTATCCAATCAGGAGGGAGAGTAGAACTGACACAAACAACAGCCGCAAAGGAGGCTAAAGGAACTTAGCTACCAAAATTTAAAAGCCATGACATGATTGGTCAGTTCCTGGAATGGAATATTCGGCTCGGTTAAGCAGATGTTGGTGGGGAGGGAGAATAGGACCGACACAAACAATGGCTGTGAACGAGGCTAGTTAAGAGCCGGTAACTGGTTATTTTTACCGACTTTTCAAGCACATTTTACTGGCCATGTCAGTGGAGGTCAAAGTAATGATGAACTGTGATGTGTATCAGACTTTGTTATTGTTGTCTTTTATCCTCCTATTCAAAATCTTAACGAGAACCCTGGGTATGAGCCACTGAACTGAGAAAATGAATTATAAACCACTAGCAGTTACATTGTTTTCATTCCTTCATTGCTGAAAGCTCCAAATGAAATTAGAAGCCTGACACTTACACTTGGTATTTTATCCCATACAAAATTAACAACAGCAAGTCAATAATAATAATAATAATAATAATAATAATAATAATAATAATAATAATAATAAGGTTCTTAAAACTGCATTATACTTCCCATATAAGTCTCCATGTTCCTCTTTTACTTTATATCTTTCATTAGCCTTTTGTAGTAACTTGATGAACTTTGTTTATTTTTATTTCGCCAATCTGTGATCATAATTTTTGGTGGTACAGTTTTAAGGTCAGGCATAGATTATTTTCTGCTGGTATGAAGAATATAATTATGCCACACCTTATGCACTGGTCAGCAGATTAACAAAATGTTTCACAGGAAGCGAAGGAGTGAAATCAGCCTCACACCTTTTGTGTACCATACTTTATTTAAAAATAACGTGTAGTTATTAAGAAAAAGTAAACCAAGAGGTTGACCCTATATCAAGGATCTCCTAGCAATGAATAGTAATACCTTTATCTCTTCAATTGGCAATTCACCAATTTTTCAGGTGGTATGAGGTGGTATAAACTAACCTCTCTATGGGCTCAGTTTCATTAAAATCTAACTGCATCACTTTCAGTGCAGTTAAACCTACATGTAGTTCTTTTAAGTTATGCCAATGATTACTTTTTGTTTGCCTTTTGACAAAAACAAGGTGGTGGTGTACTTTTTCATCACCCCAGATCCTGTAACCAAAATGTGAGTCTCTGGAAACAAAGTGATCATGACGTAAACGCTTGAAATCTAATGCTTTGATTGTCTCCATGTAAACACTATGAAAC
>JAEMWC010001127.1:237500-252500 GCA_016490735.1 Pachyseris speciosa | reverse complement strand
TGTTTAGAACAGTCAACAGGAATTGACCGCGGTTCAAAAACCTCATACAAAACCATAAAATAATACACGACGCGTATGTTTATTCGAAAACAAATTTAACAATCAAAAAACGATCGAACATTTTCATCCAACATTTTGTTTGACCGTTTAGCCACCTCTCCTAACATTGCATTTATTCTTAAATGGCTTTCCATGTTTGATCAAGCTCAAACATTTTCATCCAACATTTCGTGTTAAGAACAAATGTCTGATCGTTTAACCACCCCAACCAACAAAGCGTGCACAGCCGGTAAAACGAGCAACCAAATGAACCACGTAACGTCGAAATTTCAGCGATAATACGCAAAAAATCGTTTTGTGGACTCACTCTGTCTAGAGTTTGGTCAAACACTGTTTGTGCGTTTAGCCACCCAACGTTATGTTTGACAACTGACGATTTAGGATGAAAATGTTTGATCGTTTAGCCGGGGCTTTAATCCTTAATTTTACTAGGACTCATTGCGATTGCGTGTTAATAAGATAAGGGCAAAAGTTTCCTAACGCTGTTGAGGCACCGAGGTCGAAAAACAGTCTGCCAAGCAGAGTAAAAACGCTCGTTCGCTTACAAGTAAAACGACGTAACAAAATAAACAAACAATTCAACTACTTCATTGCGTAAAAAACGTGTAAAGATGATTTTTATTTATATCCAGTCGAGAGAAAAATACAAGTTTCATTCTTCAACAAAAGTAACAACGATTAAACCAAATGTTAAGCTTCAGTTTATTTAATTCACCTCACCGTCCTGTGTTGTAGAGGTTTCTGCCACTTGAAAATACGCAAACTTGTCCACTTTAGTAAAAACACGCATCCGCAAAAAGCAAACGGTTTGTCCATAGAAAGAACTTCTTCTACAGAGTTTGAGCAACTCGTTCCTCCCATTAATGCTGGTGAACTGCAAGATGCCGCGGTAAAGTGACAGCAAAGCAATCGAAGCGTTCAATCATTTTGTTTTCAACCACACAATCGATCCAAGTTTGAAGCTTTTCCTGAGAAAAATCTTTCGCGCTTTCTCGGCATTTTTATCACTTGCAAATTCACCTTTCCGGAGGATCTTTTAACAAGTTCTTGATTGTTATGCTTTTTACGCGAATAAGACAAACTTCGATCAAAGACGGTGAAATTGTTTTGCACAAAATGAGAAACTAACCGAATGAACTTAATGTGAAATTTCGAGCCGCGCGGCTGCCGCACACGAAAAATTAAGCCTCGTTTTGGTGTTGGTGTCTCGTTTTGGTTAAGTTAATCTGGCTTGAGCCTTCGATCCAATCGAAAGCCAGTACCAGGTCAGCGGTCAACTTCAAAAAAACAGCTGACCTCGATGAGCTCTAAACTTGAGCCCCGCGATATGCTCACGTGATACTGGTTAGCGGATGCCTTGTTTTGACAGGTGTCAATTGACCATAACGTGGATGACGCTGTTTCGAGCGCTGTAAACTAGCTGGTCAGGTTCTGGTCAGGTGGAGTATGGCCGCCATGTTGGAATCAAGTATTGATTATTATTATTATTATATTATTATTATTATTATTATTAATAATAATTGGGCAACGTTGTCGTCGTGCGTAAGCGCCCACGAGCAATACCGCTAGCCATTTTAACCATGAGAAAAGCAGTTGGCGGTTCGATTTAGCAAAGACAACGGGGACTTCTTGAAAACGACGCGCGCAGATCTAAAAACCGATTTGACCAATGCCATAGCAACAATTGAGCACCGGAAGTCGCGTTCAGTCCTTTCCGCGCGCTCTCACGTCCTCAAATGACGTCCCCGTTCTGTTGCTAAATTTTTTAGACTACTGACGAATATACAACGGCTTTCCTGCATTCTGATTGGCTGTATTTTCGATGGCATGGTATAAATAGATTTAGCCAAGCGTAAAAGCGGAGCTCCACGATTATATTTTTACTGGTATTGAGCAACTTCGCGTGACTTTCTTTGCGCCAATAATTTATGTTTATGGCAGTCAACAGGAATTGACCGCGGTTCAAAAACCTCAAAACATTAAACATTACACGAAAACAGTACACGACGCGTATGTCTGTTCGAAAACAAATTTAACAACCAAAAAACGATCAAGCATTTTTCCAACATCGTGTTTGACCGTTTAGCCACCTCTCTCAACATTGCATTTATTATTAAATGGCTTTCCATGTTTGATCAAGATAAAACATTTTCATCCATGCAACATTTTGCGTTACGAAGAAATGTTTGATCGTCTAGCCACCCCAACCAACTAAACGTGCACAGCCGGTAAAAAGCAACCAAATGAACCACATAAAGTCGAAAATATCTGCGATAATTCGTAAAAAATCATTTTGTGGACTCACTCTGTCTAGTGGTTGGTCCAAACATTGTGCGTTTAGCCACCGAACGCTATGTTTGACAACTCAGAACTGACAATGTTGGATGGAAATGTGTGATCGATTAGCCGAAGCTTTAATCGTTATTTTTACGAGGATTCATTGCGATTACGTGTTAATAACATAAGGGCAAAAGTTTCTTATCGCTGTTGAGGCACCGAGGTCGAAAAACAGTCTGCCAAGCGGAGTAAAACAGAGTAAAAACACTTGTTCGTTTTGACAAAAACAACGTAAAATCGGAAAACTGATAGGATAAGGTTTTCACTGACCTTCTATGAGTTGTTTAAAAGGCTTCCAAGTTTTAAAACAAATTGTAAGAGTTGACTGAGAAGCATTTTCAATACTCCGACCGGTACTTGGACAAAACAGGAAAAGCATTCCGAGCACTTCACATTTAACATTATTCATAGTGCTTTTCAAAACAGTAAATCACAGTTTAGAGAAAGCACAAAGTTCAGTTAGCGCCAAACAAGCTACGGGGACACCGTCGACTTCGAGGCAAATGAGAAAAAAGCGTTTTTACGCTTTCGGATCTTTTTTGCGTGTAGTGTTCCTTGGGAGTCTAAACTGTGCATTTCTTAATGTAACTCACTAAAGAGTGTACAAACATTCAAAGTTCAAACTAATCCCCTCCACAGATCCCTCACTCCTCCCTATTGCTTGATAACAGAAAAAAGGGAATTTAGAAACAGGATTGATGTACGAAGTGATTATGTAAAACACACGAATTGCATTTAAAAAGTCGTAATCGTCCTCAATCTCGTACGAGTAGTCAAATCTAGAGGTCCCTATTTATTAAAACGTTTGTCTACCAACCTATTATGGAATTAAAATCCTTATTAACGCTCCATTCTTTCTTAACCTTCCGCATTTCATGAAGACCACAGAATGAAACAAACGCGACAAAAGGCCTTGTTTTCGTTCAGTCACTTCTTAAGACTTTTGTCTATGAAATCACAAACCTATTATGGAATTAGAGTCCTTATTAAAGGTCCATTATCACCCTTGATGCATCGCGCGTCCCGACCCTCAATAATTCTGGAATTTTGTGTAACACGAAATTACTCAGACTTCGAAGCTCTTGTTTTATCGTTCTTGCTTCATCGCATCGTGAACAAATCTCCAAATTTATGGCCGTAAATATCTTATCTGTTTATTCTTCTTCATTTTCCTTGTATTATTTTGGGAACAATTTGTGTGGATGTAAATTTTGGCCCGTTTAAAGTCAAGGAGTCTGCGTGGCAATCTTCGGTAGAGGTAACTTCCCAGCCTTGTTTTATATCAAAGTGAGGTTCAAGGAGGATTTGCAGAGACTCGTTGTTCAAGTTTGGTGCTTAGCTTACCTCGGAGCTTCCAACTTGAGAATTCGCTGAGCTTGTTGGAGCGATTTGAAAACTGATTTAATGGCGAGTATTAAAAATTATACGTTTCTGCATAACTGTTGTCCGCGCCGTTCTGCATGTTTGACGTTTTACTTCAAGGTCTTTCGGCTTTCGGCTTTCGGTTAACTCTTCAATGTTTTTAATCCGACTAGTGGCTAAGTCTCTTTATCGACTGCTATTTTTATGCCCCATCCTCGGCACATAATCAGCTAGTTTTATCAATAAGGCATCGTTCAGTACTTTGCTGTTTCGGTTTTAAACCTGTGAACGCATTTTTCACAGGTTTCAAACAAGAAATATGAAGAAATATGCAAGTTAAATTTGTAGCCATTTGCTTCGCGAGACAGACGGGGACAAGCGACAACTCGGCGTGATGAACCAGATCAAAAGCCCAATAAAGATAATTGACCAATCAGAGACATCATTTAACGATGGCGCGATTTCAAAACAAAAACAAACGACCGCGTTGGATCAAGGGTGATAATAGGCCTTTAACAGATATATTGGTCAGTGAAAACAACGTAACCATTTACAATAAGTCATCCTCGTGGCGGTCAAAGAAAGGGAACGGAAAGTAGAAAGTGAATTAAAGAGAGTGGAGAGTTAAATACTTGCAGGAAAAATGATAAAAGTAAGGCCGAATCACACTGACGTTCCGCCTTTTTGCCACAAGAAATTCGTTCGTTACTAAATTCCACTTTTCGTTTTATTCACTGAGTCACAGAACCGTTAACGTCGAGTTTGTTATTGAGACTCTATAGGTGGTTTGCAGCCAATCTCTAGAGACACAGATAACAGTGGTGAAAGGAACAAATGCTGGTGGACGAACAAAAGGAGCTAGTGAGAGATGTATTGTTTACATCCATCAGCACGGCGGCAATGACGTAACGTGCAAACCACCTATTTGTGGTAACAATTCCACCTAAAACATTTCAGCAAAGACGTAAATCGAGCACATCGACTTAAGCCTGATGCAAACTTTAAAGTTATACATGCACAAGTTTTGTTCTCTCTGGCCCAGAGTGCAACACATTGCAACAGCAAAAGCTGATCTTTATCGAGGTAAGCGAGGTGAAAAATATGGTTTCGTGGCGTTTCACGCGCGACCACACGCTTGTTTGCGAAAGCATTAACGAGAAGGGCGTTTCCTGCGAGTTGTGAAGTAGGTTTTCCTCAGCAACTCTTCCAGAACGAAGATAGGGGGAAGAATAAAATAACTGAGAGCAAACGCGGCAGTTACGACATATTTATTGTTTCTTAATTGCAAAACCAGGCAGCTCTCACGTAGTTTCAGTGAAGTTTTCCGTTTGAGCACGAGGTATGCGCGAGACCTGTGTTGTTGCGTCTTCACGCGCGAGATATTTAGAGAGCCTAGTAAGAAACGAGGGCGGGAACGTCAACGGGAACGTAAACGAGAATGTCACAAAACAATAGGCTTAATGAGCAAAAAAAAATTGCTCCGCACGTGCGTTTTACATTTTGGTACATTTCTTTGCCGTCCTCTGCAAAACAACAGCGTGAAATGACCAAATTTTAGGTTTTGGCGAGAACATGAGCACATGATGGCTAAGTTTTCTTTCTTTTTCTTTACTTTAATGCCGTTCATAGAAATTTAGTTGCTGGATAGTTCGCCGACATTTTACAAGTCTGAACAAATTGGAATAATCGCGAAAGTGCTACAATAACGAGAAGATATATTTTAAAATGACGTTTTCGTTGCCGTCGCGTCCTCGTTTCTTAGACTCCCTAATAATTCTACAGTTAATAATCTTAGCTTATCTTGGAACTCGCGATAATATTGATTGTGTCTGACAGCCTAACTGACAGTGAATAATCGCAAGCTAGTTGCCGAACTCGGTCACAACAAAATATTGGAAACAAATTGGTCAGAATTTGACCGATAAATATTTCAGTGTTGAGTACTGCTCTCTGATCGAAACTCTTGTGATTGTGTTACATCCGGATGTAACTGTTGACACTTAGTCTACATCTATATACATTTAGTCGGTAAAAATCGCTAAGACATCACACCAACCATCTCAAATCAGATAGGGCAGTGTTTTTTGACAGTCTTTTTAGGTGAAACGAGAATTATAAGCAAGCAGGCAGTGAGAGTAAATGAATTGAATCGAAGTGACTAAAAGGAATCTTTCGTCAGAGTTTGACTGTACCCCACAAGTTCGGTACATCTCCATGGTGCTTTCTTTGATATAAAAATTTTACAAATTACAATTTCTCATGAGTTTACTTTTATAGGATTAGTCAGTGAATAGCTTCACAAATATGCTGCAAATATCATTCGCGAACAGCCTAATCCTGAAAACTCAGGGTAACTTTTATCACCTCAAGAGTTCATAAGTGTAATGTTTATACGAAAGAGTAGTTGTGACCGAGATCGGCAGCTAGCTTGCGATTATTTTAATACTGTGTTAGGCTGTAGATAAATTAACTTTTTCAGTTGAATTAATTTCTTCGGGTCATTCTGCATATATTACATTCCGCATAATTATGCGATTCCGCAAGTCATGCCACATGCCATTCCACAAACACATTCCTCCTTTTACCCTCACCGCAATTTAGCTGCCACAGTCAGAATTTAAACAATGTTATTTGTTTGGCGGATTGAATTTCATTCACCACCGTGATCATGAGGCATATTTTCAGGTGTAATTTAAATTGAACGTAATGGTATCATAGGTGATATACAGGGCTTACAGTACTGTGCGAAATGAAACGAAACGAAACGAAACGAAATGGTAGTTTGCGAAATGGTACTTTACGGAATAATACTTAACGAAATGGTACTTTGTGAAATGGTACTTTGTTAAATGGTACTTTGTGAAATGGTACTTAATGAGATGGTACTTTGTGAAATGGTACTTTGTGAAATGGTACTTTGTGAAATGGTACTTTGTTAAATGGTACTTTGTGAAATGGTACTTAATGAGATGGTACTTTGTGAAATGGTTCTTTGTGAAATGGTACTTAATGAAATGGTACTTTGTTAAATGGTACTTAATGAGATGGTTCTTTGTGAAATGGTACTTTGTGAAATGGTACTTTGTTAAATGGTACTTTGTGAAATGGTACTTAATGAGATGGTACTTTGTGAAATGGTTCTTTGTGAAATGGTACTTAATGAAATGGTACTTTGTTAAATGGTACTTAATGAGATGGTTCTTTGTGAAATGGTACTTTGTTAAATGGTACTTTGTTAAATGGTACTTAATGAGATGGTACTTTGTGAAATGGTACTTAATGAGATGGTACTTTGTGAAATGGTACTTTGTTAAATGGTGCTTAATGAGATGGTACTTTGTGAAATGGTACTTTGTTAAATGGTACTTTGTTAAATGGTACTTAATGAGATGGTACTTGGTGAAATGGTACTTAATGAGATGGTACTTTGTGAAATGGTACTTTGTTAAATGGTACTTAATGAAATGGTACTTTGTTAAATGGTACTTTGTTAAATGGTACTTTGTGAAATGGTACTTAATGAGATGGTACTTTGTGAAATGGTACTTTGTTAAATGGTACTTAATGAGATGGTACTTTGTGAAATGGTACTTTGTTAAATGGTACTTAATGAGATGGTACTTTGTGAAATGGTACTTTGTGAAATGGTACTTAATGAGATGGTTCTTTGTGAAAGGGTACTTTGTTAAATGGTACTTTGTGAAATGGTACTTAATGAGATGGTACTTTGTGAAATGGTACTTAATGAGATGGTCCTTTGTGAAATGGTACTTTGTTAAATGGTGCTTTGTTAAATGGTACTTAATGAGATGGTACTTGGTGAAATGGTACTTAATGAGATGGTACTTTGTGAAATGGTACTTTGTTAAATGGTACTTAATGAAATGGTACTTTGTTAAATGGTACTTAATGAGATGGTTCTTTGTGAAATGGTACTTTGTGAAATGGTACTTTGTTAAATGGTACTTTGTGAAATGGTACTTAATGAGATGGTACTTTGTGAAATGGTTCTTTGTGAAATGGTACTTAATGAAATGGTACTTTGTTAAATGGTACTTAATGAGATGGTTCTTTGTGAAATGGTACTTTGTTAAATGGTACTTTGTTAAATGGTACTTAATGAGATGGTACTTTGTGAAATGGTACTTAATGAGATGGTACTTTGTGAAATGGTACTTTGTTAAATGGTGCTTAATGAGATGGTACTTTGTGAAATGGTACTTTGTTAAATGGTACTTTGTTAAATGGTACTTAATGAGATGGTACTTGGTGAAATGGTACTTAATGAGATGGTACTTTGTGAAATGGTACTTTGTTAAATGGTACTTAATGAAATGGTACTTTGTTAAATGGTACTTTGTTAAATGGTACTTTGTGAAATGGTACTTAATGAGATGGTACTTTGTGAAATGGTACTTTGTTAAATGGTACTTAATGAGATGGTACTTTGTGAAATGGTACTTTGTTAAATGGTACTTAATGAGATGGTACTTTGTGAAATGGTACTTTGTGAAATGGTACTTAATGAGATGGTTCTTTGTGAAATGGTACTTTGTTAAATGGTACTTTGTTAAATGGTACTTAATGAGATGGTACTTTGTGAAATGGTACTTAATGAGATGGTACTTTGTGAAATGGTACTTTGTTAAATGGTACTTTGTTAAATGGTACTTAATGAGATGGTACTTGGTGAAATGGTACTTAATGAGATGGTACTTTGTGAAATGGTACTTTGTTAAATGGTACTTAATGAAATGGTACTTTGTTAAATGGTACTTTGTGAAATGGTACTTTGTGAAATGGTACTTTGTTAAATGGTACTTTGTGAAATGGTACTTAATGAGATGGTACTTTGTGAAATGGTACTTTGTTAAATGGTACTTAATGAGATGGTACTTTGTGAAATGGTTCTTTGTGAAATGGTACTTAATGAAATGGTACTTTGTGAAATGGTACTTTGTTAAATGGTACTTAATGAGATGGTTCTTTGTGAAATGGTACTTTGTTAAATGGTACTTAATGAGATGGTACTTTGTGAAATGGTACTTTGTTAAATGGTACTTAACGAAATGGTACTTTGTGAAATGGTACTTTGTTAAATGGTACTTTGTTAAATGGTACTTTGTGAAATGGTACTTAATGAGATGGTACTTTGTGAAATGGTACTTAATGAGATGGTACTTTGTGAAATGGTACTTTGTTAAATGGTACTTAATGAGATGGTACTTTGTGAAATGGTACTTTGTGAAATGGTACTTTGTGAAATGGTACTTTGTTAAATGGTACTTTGTGAAATGGTACTTTGTGAAATGGTACTTTGTGAAATGGTACTTTGTTAAATGGTACTTTGTGAAATGGTACTTAATGAGATGGTACTTTGTGAAATGGTACTTTGTTAAATGGTACTTAATGAGATGGTACTTTGTGAAATGGTACTTTGTTAAATGGTACTTAATGAGATGGTACTTTGTGAAATGGTACTTTGTGAAATGGTACTTTGTGAAATGGTACTATGTTAAATGGTACTTTGTTAAATGGTACTTAATGAGATGGTACTTTGTGAAATGGTACTTTGTTAAATGGTACTTAATGAGATGGTACTTTGTGAAATGGTACTTTGTTAAATGGTACTTAATGAGATGGTACTTTGTGAAATGGTACTTTGTGAAATGGTACTTTGTGAAATGGTACTTTGTGAAATGGTACTTAATGAGATGGTACTTTGTGAAATGGTACTTTGTTAAATGGTACTTAACGAAATGGTACTTTGTGAAATGGTACTTTGTTAAATGGTACTTTGTTAAATGGTACTTTGTGAAATGGTACTTAATGAGATGGTACTTTGTGAAATGGTACTTTGTTAAATGGTACTTAATGAGATGGTACTTTGTGAAATGGTACTTTGTGAAATGGTACTTTGTCAAATGGTACTTTGCGAAATGGTACTTTGTGAAATGGTACTTTGTCAAATGGTACTTAACGAAATGGTACTTGACGAAGTAGTTGAACGTAATGGTATCATAGGTGATATACAGGGCTTACAGTACTGTGCGAAACGAAACGAAACGAAACGAAACGAAATGGTAGTTTGCGAAATGGTACTTTACGGAATAATACTTAACGAAATGGTACTTTGTGAAATGGTACTTTGTGAAATGGTACTTAATGAGATGGTACTTTGTGAAATGGTACTTTGTGAAATGGTACTTTGTCAAATGGTACTTTGCGAAATGGTACTTTGCGAAATGGTACTTTGTGAAATGGTACTTTGTCAAATGGTACTTAACGAAGTAGTTGAACGTAATGGTATCATAGGTGATATACAGGGCTTACAGTACTGTGCGAAACGAAACGAAACGAAACGAAACGAAATGGTAGTTTGCGAAATGGTACTTTACGGAATAATACTTAACGAAATGGTACTTTGTGAAATGGTACTTTGTTAAATGGTACTTTGTGAAATGGTACTTAATGAGATGGTACTTTGTGAAATGGTACTTTGTGAAATGGTACTTTGTGAAATGGTACTTAATGAGATGGTACTTTGTGAAATGGTACTTTGTTAAATGGTACTTAATGAGATAGTACTTTGTGAAATGGTACTTTGTTAAATGGTACTTAACGAAATGGTACTTTGTGAAATGGTACTTTGTGAAATGGTACTTTGTGAAATGGTACTTAATGAGATGGTACTTTGTGAAATGGTACTTAATGAGATGGTACTTTGTGAAATGGTACTTTGTTAAATGGTACTTAATGAAATGGTACTTTGTGAAATGGTACTTTGTGAAATGGTACTTTGTGAAATGGTACTTTGTGAAATGGTACTTTGTTAAATGGTACTTAATGAGATGGTACTTTGTGAAATGGTACTTTGTGAAATGGTACTTAATGAGATAGTACTTTGTGAAATGGTATTTTGTGAAATGGTACTTTGTGAAATGGTACTTAATGAGATGGTACTTTGTGAAATGGTACTTTTTTAAATGGTACTTTGTGAAATGGTACTTAATGAGATTGTACTTTGCGAAATGGTACTTTGTCAAATGGTACTTTGCGAAATGGTACTTTGTCAAATGGTACTTAACGAAATGGTACTTGACGAAATGGTACTTGACGAAGTAGTACTTTGTGAAATTCTCAGGGCAATCAATCTCGAGTCTCAAGAATTCCCCCCCCCCCCCCCCCCTCTCTTTCGACCAACAGCTAAAAAAATATAACTTAGTGCTGTGTTCAGGTCTTAGATCAACAAAAAGCCCCGAGACAAAATGAGGGGAAAACACAAATTAGCGAGCTTGTGTGTTACAAAACTACGAACATCTGATCTGCGGAGTGAATTAATTCTATATCGATGGAGATGAAATCCCCAGAGAGAAAGCTCAAGTCACGCGTCTTTCACTAAGTAAACATGCATCTTTCGCTTCCGGCGAGAAACAAAGAAAGTAAAACATATCTTCTGTTGGATTATATAGGGCACTGAGATATTTCCGTTCTATTTTTCAATTTTCCATAACATTATAAACATTCCCGTTGATAAATTCTACGCTGAAAACACTAAAAACACACACGAACGTATTTTTCCCTATTTTATCGCGCATTTAAAGTACCATTTCGCAAAGTACCATTTCGTTTCGTTTTGTTTCGCAAAATACCGTGAGCCAGGTGAAAGGTCCAAAAAATGGCTTGCTTCCCATCGCAGAGATACCCAGATTTTTCAAAAACAATAAAAAGACGAAACGATAAACAGAAGAGAGAGAAGATAATTTTGTTATTCTTTCCCTGCTGTTTTTGTTTTGTTTTGTTTTGTTTTGTTTGTTTGTTTGTTTGTTTGTTTGTTTGTTTTTTCGAGTGTTTCTACATAGTGTACATAATTGACTCTCGGGGAAAACTTACTCGCAAAATGGTGACTTTCGAAGACTTTTAAGAGTCCCTGCGACTCCCTTCTTAGTAGCTTCATGAAAAAGAGGCAGGGTAACCCCAGCTATAAGCAAAGACTTGGAATGCTGAGTTCGGCACACAGTTTAAAATATTTTCCCTCCGAAAACACGCACGCCCTGCCACAATCTCATTATTTCTCAACAGTGGAAGTTATTCACGAATCGCACTAGTTTTTGCTCTAAATCGCACCCTTTTTTAACCCATCAAAATGAAAATGAAAATGAAAATCCGAATTCAAATGGGACTGGGTTCCTGATGTAGATAAATAAATATTATTAGTATATACCACACAAGTGAATAGTGCTTTTCGTGCGCTCTGATTGGTTAGCTCGCAGGTGATTAGCAAAGCTCTATTCACCTCCGAGCGGCCGGGCCGCGAGATTTTAGGCCTAATCATGCCTTATTGAGCCTAATAACCCCTGATTAAGTGTAATCAGACCTAATCATGAGTTTTTTTTGTAGCCTAGATTAAGCCTAATCTACAATTAAGTTAACTAAACCTAATAACGCCCACTCTAATCGTGGCATAAACGACAATGATTTAGCCACTGTTTTTTTTTCTCGTGAAACGCTCAAGTAACTGGATCCTTGGTTTGGTTTTATATTTCCAATCTTTGAACATCCAAATGTGTTGAATCCTCTGCAGTCATGACTTTTTTCTACGTTATGTCCAAGGATCACGTACGTTAACTGATCATGCGTGACTTCTTGAATGGGCGTTGTGTACAAATTTGCCGTTTTTCCGAATATACATCTTTCAGTCTTTTTGGCCTCTTCTACATGTGACGCTTCGAACGGCTTGGTTATAGAGTGATCCTGTCTTGTTTTCAAGGCAATATTTTTTTTCTTGCGGTCGACAATTTTAATGTGAGCAATTGTTCGTCGCTGAGAAATAAAATTTATGTCCTCCAATTGAAGTGGCAGGTGGTAAATGAAAAATGTTCAATGTTTTGAAGTTACATTATTCCACTTCCTTTCTGGCAATCAGTACTTGAGCCACTACTAATCAAGGCTAGTTTTTTGCACTCACAGACTGTGCGGCATTTTAATTTTAGTTAGTTAGTTAACGTTGTTGCTTCTGATACTGGAACACTTAAAGACTGGTGGTATTGCCGCCTTAATTCGAAGAACACCGAGACTTTGCGAGAGTACTTTTCACGGCTTGCCTTACTTCCCTCATCTTCCAGCAGTAAAGAACCGGGTTAAGGGACGAATTTAAGAAAACCAAAGTTACCGCGATTCTGTTGGCCAGAACATAAGACGAAGAAAGTCTGTTTTGAGTCGACAGCAATGTTGCTATACCATTTGGCAGGTAGCAAGCAACGAGTGTCAACTGTAGCCACAGCGCACTAGAGACCGCCCTTCTGTATCTCGCTACGTTAAGTTGGCCCGAATAGCTTGGCTGCTCGTGTTCAATTTCTTGAACTTGATTTTGACGTTGGCGAAGTTTGAAGAAAATCCTCGCGTAAGAGACTGTTGAGACAGTCAAACAGAGCGCGGTAACGAAATGGGTGTATGTAACAGCTACTTGATTATTCTTCACGTACATCGTTGAGCAGGCAATGGAAATCACCCAAAGTATAATCACGGTAATGTAAGTCCTTTTCACCGTAACAACCTGTCTGTATTTGAGTCCCAGGGACAGCGCCAGCAGGCGGTCCACGCTTATTGCAGTCATGACCAACAAAGACATTCCAGACAAAATGTAGCTCGCTACAACAAGGGCAACGAATGCATGGCAACAGATATCCCAATGTTTGTTGATCAAAGACATCCAGTAGAGAATGGCCAAAGGCTCCGAAACTAGACCAACACAAAGATCGGTGGTTGCCAAACAGCGGAACAAGAGTTTGGACGGCGGATGAAGAGAAGAGTCCTTGTGAAGGGCGACTAGGATCAGAGTATTCCCCAGAAAGGCAGTGATGGAAAGAAAAATATTAATGAACACTGCAGGGATTGTCGACTGTTGCAGTATCCCCCCAGTTAAATCTTCTGAGCAGTACTGATATTCAAATTTCGTTTCCTTTACATTTCCAGTCAAGTTAGGACTTGACATGTTCTTGTTACTGATATGAATCTCTGTAGCTGCAGTTGCACACCTAAAGCCGTAAATTCACTCGGTCCCACGTTTCACATGCCTTCTTTTGTGAGACGTCATTAAATAAATATCGCCAAGACTTCCGCCCATTGCGTATTTTCTATTCCTTTAAGTCAAATAAACCAGTGATTTATTTGAGCTTTTAATTGAAACGTCGGATATATCTGTTTCAGAAATGACAAATTATCTAACATGGCAATACAAAGCGGAAAATTCCTCGTGAAAATCTTAAATATTATTCTGTCGTCTAGCCTCAGAATGATGCTTCAAAATTTGCACAACCCACAACAATTTTTCAAATTTAAATTCATTATTGTTACGCGCACGTAAAACAAACATTTCCTTTTTTCACATCAGCAAAGAAATTGTTCTATTTGCTTGCGAGATATGTTCATTGTCAAAACTGATACCAAATGTACGAAGCAATTGAAACACAAACAATGCTAACACAAACACAGAATAGGTTGACGACAAAATCATTCAAACCAGGGGCTCTTTGGCTAGATAGAGCGAGTGACTGATAAAGGTTTGAAAGATTCTTTAAAAAATGCTTAAAAAGGCTTTCAGACGTATCAAGAAATTGTACCCATTGTAGTGGGTCCAATTCGTCCTCACAAGTTAAAACAATAGCCCCTTTCAAATGAAGAATGATCCTCGCAGTTATGAACGCAATTTATGCAATTGCGAAAAGAAGCCTGAAAAAAAATTCAGGACTTCAACGGGGTTTGAACCCGTGACCTCGCGATTACCGGTGCGATGCTCTAACCAACTGAGCTATGAAGCCACTGACGTTGGGAGCAGGTCAATTGTGGGTTCATATGTTCCCGTGAGAGAAATGAGTGTGAATGATATATGAAATGAATCATATATGAACTGCGGAAATGAAATCAAATGAAGAATGATCCTCGCAGTTATGAACGCAATTTATGCAATTGCGAAAATAAGCCTGAAAAAAAATTCAGGACTTCAACGGGGTTTGAACCCGTGACCTCGCGATTACCTGTGCGATGCTCTAACCAACTGAGCTATGAAGCCACTGAGGTTGGGAGCAGGTCAATTGTGGGTTCATATGTTCCCGTGAGAGAAATGAGTGTGAATGATATATGAAATCAATCATATATGAACTACGGAAATGAAATCAAATGAAGAATGATCCTCGCAGTTATGAACGCAATTTATGCAATTGCGAAAAGAAGCCTGAAAAA